>JBBDGP010003634.1:200000-493686 GCA_037952835.1 Lithobates septentrionalis
TTCAACGGACCTTAAAGGTTTAGGCATGGTGTTCATGGATGGAGAGTTACTTTGAGATTTTGGATCATTAAAGGGTGATGGAGGTGCTATAAGTATGTCAAGACTGCCGTTATCGATAGCTTCATAGGGGTCTTGCGCAACAATCTCATACATTTCTGGACTATGGGGAGGCACTGGGCATGGAAAGGGGTCTTGAAGTTGAGGATTTCCACCGATAGGAGGCAGTCGTTCTGCCTGGGTATGAAAAGTGGAATCCACTTCTTCATAGCACTCTTGGCCATCAGGCTGGCTCATCTCTGGCCCAGCAAAAGAAGACATGGAAGTAAAAGAAGTTGAAGGTGTTCTCAGGGTGTCGTTAACAACTTCGTAGCAATCTTGTGAATCCAACTGGGGGATCTCCTTCACTGGAGCAGATGTTTTCTTTGAAAAGGGTAAAGCTTGAGATAACTGAGCCAAGAATGGACGTGGTTGTGTTGCTTTTGCCCTCATGGAGTCATCAACAACTTCGTAGCAATCTTGGGTGTCGGAATGATTGGTCTCCAGTGCTTGGGAAGACCTTTTGTTTGAAACATTTGAGATCTGGGGCTTTAGGGGAACTTGAGGTTTCCCGGAGGTTGGAGTTTTAAAAGAGTCATCAATAACCTCATAGCATTCCTGGTTGGTAGATTGGTTGGTGTCTAGACTTGAATGAAAGTTTGCAACCGATGATGCTGACCAGGACTGTCTATACGATTGTGGACTTCGTGAACACATCCCTTCCCCACTGGACTGTGGGGGGTCTGTAATATTGAGTGTCTGTTTAAATCCCATACTTAGCCTCATATTTCGTTGTGACTTGTTCCCAGAGGATGTATTCTGAAGCACTCCCGGACTTGGCTTTGCTGCCACGTCAGGTTTTCTGGCGATAGGAGGTGGTACAGACTTAGGTCTGCTCTCTAAAGCGGAGATGACCCCTAAAAGAGCTGGGTTAGAGCGCACATTGGATATGCTCGTTGGCCGAGAAGGGTTGGCCGGTAGGGTGTTTGAGCAGCCAGGGTCTTTAAATTTGTCACGGATCGATTTGAAGTCTAAAGGTTGTTCCTTAAGGGAAAACAGACAAATATAGGATTAGAACACTTGAGTATATGGAGAAATATTGTATCATTGTTAATGCAGAGCACTATTATACATCAACTTTTGTAAACCCTAAAATTGCTCTGTACATCGAGCTCCACACAAATCGCTTCAAATAATTTTTTTGTGCGTTCTCCAATTTCTTAATTTTTCAACGCCCTTCCTTTTTTTCTATTTACTCGGCAGCTCATCCTATGCATGGCAGACGCTCACCCTGTGTACACCCTGCACTTGCTCAGTAGGGGGTCACTGGTATTGTGTCAGCCAGGCACATGTGCACAGGGCTGCTGTTAGAAATCATGGGGCCCCCGTGAAATATCAGGGGTCTAAAACACCCAAGGTCTCGTTTTTGAGACAGAAAGAGATTGGAGGACTCAGATTCCTCAATCGTTTCTCTGCAGCCTCAGCTGCAGGGCGAATGAACAGGAAACACTCTGTACAGAGGCTCCCTGTTCATTCACAAACTGAAGCATAGTAAACACAAGGAGGGCCACAGGGGGATTTGTTCCAACAATTGCGCCCACTCCTGCTGGGTGGTCTGGGACCCCCTGTTGAACTAATGGGGCCTGAGTCCCGTACAGCCTAGCTGACAGGAACAATGAACCAAACCTAACAAGCAGCTCCAACCACATGAACAAACCACTCATTCTGCAACCAGAATACCTGTGAGAATGAACCCTAACTATGTTTAATTTTTTTATACTTTTTTTCCAATTTTAGTTTTTTTTAAATGTTTACATTTTATCAGATGTGTGTGTGTGAGCTTTGGTGACATATCAGAGGTCTAAACAGACACCCAATGTCTTGTTTTTTGAGACAGAGAAAGATTGAGGGCTCAGATTCCTCAATCCTTCCTCTGCAGCCTCAGCTGCAGGGTGAAGGAACAGGAAGCAGTCTGTACAGAGACTCCCTGTTCATCCACAAACTGACGCATTGTAAAACACAGGGAGGGCCGCAGGGGGATTGGTTCCAGTAATTTCTCCCACTCCTGCTGGTCTGGACCCCCACTGTTGAACTAATGGGGCCTGGGCCCTGTAGAACCTAGCTGACAGGATCAGTGAACCAAGCCTAACAGGCAGCTCCAGGCACATGAACAAATCACTAATTTATGCAACCAGAATACCTGTGAGAATGAGACCTTAATTATGTTTTATTTATTTTTTACAATTTAAGTTTTTTAATATTTCACTTTTTTTATCAGGGGTGTGTGTGTGTGTGTGTGTGTGTGTCTTTGGTGAAATAGCAGGGGTCTAAAATAGACACCCAACGTTTCGTTTATAAGACAGAGAAAGATTGTGGACACAGATTCCTCAATCCTTTCTCTGCAGTCTCAGCTACAGGGTGAATGAACAGGAAGGACTCTGTACAGAGGCTTCCTGTTCAATCACCAACTGAAACGTTGTAAACACAGGGTGGGCCACGGGGGGATTGGTCTCAGTAATTCCGCCCACTAATGCTGGTCTGGTACCCGTTGAACTTATGGGGCCTGGGCCTCGTCCAGGAGGGCATGCGCTACCCCCTCTAGCAGCAGCCCTGCACATGCAATATTGCAATTAGAAATCTAATCACAGTACAGTGCATGCGCCGGCCAAACAAAATGTTGGAGACTACACTGTGCATGTGCCAGCCAGATATTGCAGTAATAGACCCTACTGCACATGCATACCATGAGCAACACACCGGGCTGCAGGAGCGCATGTCAGGGCGGCACCAGGGATACATCAGAGACACCTCATCCTGTAATAGACTGTATACATCATATAGATGCTCCACTTGCAGGTTCAGGGCATCCCCCAGGCTTTCATGGTAGCGCCTGAGAAATGCATTTAGGCTGTATACTTGCTGATCAGCTGTGGCCAATCACAGCACAGCTCTGTGTGTTTGTAAATACAGGATTTCTCCCTGCCAGTGGCAGAACTACCGCCATAGTGACCCACGCGGGCGCTATGGGGCTCGCAGCCGAGTGGGGCCGGAGAGGATGAGGAATGCATACTGTACTTGCCAACTCTTTTTTTTCCTTGCCGCCACTAGAGGTCCACGCCACTGGTCATTTCTGTTTTCGTCGCCATTTTACAGAAGACCAGTTAAGGAAGAACCAAGAGGCGGAGCCGGGGTGGCAATGAAAGCAGCTACAATAGAAATGGAGCTCCATTTCTATTGGCCACTTTCTTGCCACCCAGGCTCTGCCTCCTGGTTCTGTAAAAGACGCGGAGATAAGCACAGAGAGTCCTGAGTGGCGCCGAGGCCCAATGGAGAGTCCTGGGTCCCGGCGCCGCGCTATCCGTGTCTGACAGACTCCGCGTTATCCGTGTCTGACAGATGTAGGGGGTTGAGTTGTCCTGGGGGGGTCTGTACAGATGGGGCTCGTTTGTCCAGGGGGGTCTGTACTGATGGAGGGAATCTATACTGATGGAGGAGGGTCTGTACTGAGGGAGGACTATGGGGCGAGTGGGGTAATGCCATGTTTTTCCGCACTGGGTGACACCAACCCTAGTGACGCCACTGGCAACTGGGGGCACCTGATGTAAGGAGAGACTCTACTGGGGGCACCTGATGGCAGGCGACGTGGCAGGTGACACACTCGCGGCTCCCACCGATTCTGCATTATGGTGAGTTATGAACTATTTTATATTACAATGTAATAATAGAAATAATGCGCTTTAATCATCCTGACACCATAACAACCATGGTGCCGGGATGATTGAAGCGCTAACACCAGGTGTTTGAAGTATCTTTATCTGTTGATTGATAAACTTTCTGGAATACATATATTGCTATTGTGGTGTATGATCTGGGCCTGCTGTCCCTCCATCCCTCTCTTTCCTTCGCTCTCCTTCCCTCCCTATCTTTCTTTCTTTCCTTCCTCCATCCCTCATTCAGCTTAGACTCGAACGACACCCCCTTTGAGCCACGCCCACTATTTAATTTAAGCCCCGCCATTTTTTTGTGGGGGGGGCCCTATACAACATTTTGCTATGGGGTCCTGTGATTTCTAGTTATGCCCCTGCTCCCTGCCATTCAGAAATTAAATCTAGGAGAGAAACCCAGCCAGATCAGTAAATAAAAGCAGCACACACACACACACACACACACACACACTTGCATGGACTTGTTAGGCACACAGTTAACCCCTTAAATGCCATCCCATCACCCAGCCAGTGCCATTAGTACAGTGTACAGTATTATCACTGAACACTGTATTAATGTCACTAGTGACGTCGGTGTCAGTTAGTGTCCCTCCCAGAGATGGTCAGTTAGCGCCAGATTGTGTGCCACACCATCATAGTCACATTATAAGTCACTGCCATTACTAGTAAAGTCTCTCTATGAATCAGTTTCTTGATCACAATTAAAACAATACTAGTATCCCCAATAGTACACCTCCCAACTTTTTGAGATGGGAAAGTGGGACACCTATCAGCAAAAGTATGTAGGCATAGGACACCCCCCCCCCCCTGCCACGACCCTAACTGCTTGCTCTTTGGAAGATTTCCCCCCCCCCCTCCTTCCAGGTAATTTTTTGCAACACGGAACTACGTTACTTTAACTGCCATTTTTTTTTTGCTCTTTAAAAAAACAAAAAAAAACAAAAAACTTGAAAAAAAAATGCTATAAAACATATCCCATTAATGTAAAAAAAAAAAAAAAAAAAAAAAAAATCAAATTTCTTCATCTTTTTGGGCCAATATGTATTCTGCTACATATTTTTGGGTAAGAAAAAATCCCAACAAGCGTATATTGATTGGTTTGCACAAAAGTTGTTTTTTTTTTTTGTTTTTTTTTTTTAAAGGTGTTTATTTTGATTTTGTAACATAAAAATACAAGGAGGAAAAACAAAAAAAAAGAGGGACTGTAAATACATCTGTGTAAGGTGCACTTAGTAGGGCCCCATACATAGTAAAAACACTTTGCACAAAAGTTATATCGTCTACAAACTATGGGATATTTTTAATTATTTGTTTTTTTACTAGTAATGGTGGCGATCAGCAACTTATAGCGGGACTGCGATATTGTGGCGGACAAATCAGACACCTTTTGACACTTTTTGGGGACCAGTTACACTAATACAGTGATCGGTGCTAAAAATATGCACTGTCACTGTACTGGCAGGGGGGCGATCAAAGGGTTAAATGTGTGCCTAGCCAGTGTTTGTGCACTGTGTGGAAGGCGCTTTTACCTGGGGGAAGGCATTGATCCATGTTCCTGCTTTGCACAGATACAGTATCCAGGCCTTCCTTATGGACAGAATGGCGATCTGCCTTGTTTAGATAGGCAGATCGCCATTGCCTAATGGAGGTGCCGATCTAATGAACTGCCTAATGATCGGCAGTTGCCAGCCGGAGCGGGTCGCCGGTGGCACCCATGCACGCCCTAGAACCGGAAGTGCAGGATCATGTACTAGGTATGTGATCCTTCCCGGCAGAGCCGCCTTGCCACCGTATATGCAAGTTATATGGTTTGGCAAGCGGTTAAAAGAAAATTATACAAAAAAAAATAAAAAAAAAAATTATTAGGGCTATGCAATAGAATAGTGTCCCCAAAAAGCCAGCGTTAGCAGATTTAACCCCCAATCACTGCCAGCACTTACGACATGTAGCAGAATACATTTTGGCCTAAATTTACAAAGAAAATTGATCTATAGGTTTTATAGCAGAAAGTAGGAAAAAAAAAAATAAAAAGTATTTTTTCCCCTCACAAATTTTTGATCATTTTTTTGTTTAAATAATACATAACTAAATAATAATAATAAATAAAATAAAAAAGCCCAGGAGGTGCCTAAATATATAAAAAAAAAAAAAAAAAAAAAAGGGCTCTATTTGTGTGAAAAAATTAAAAAATAAATAAATAAACCAGTGGTGATTAACCACTTGCCACCCAGGCCAATTCTGCCATGTAAAAAAAAAATCATGATTTTTTTTTTATCAATTATATAGAACCCCCAAACATTATATATGTTTTTTTTTAGCAAAGACCCTAGAGAATACAATGGCTGTTGTTGCAACTTTTTACCTCGCACAGTATTTGCGCAGAAATTTTTCAAATGCGTTAATTTTTTTATAAAGCACAAAACAGTAAAGTTAGCCCGATTTTTTTGCATATTGTGAAAGATGAAGATTTACGCAGAGTAAATAGATACCCAACATGTCACACTTCAAAATTGCACATGCTCATGGAATGGCGCCAAACTTCGGCACTTCAAAATCCCCATAGGCGACGCTTTAAAAATTTTTACTGGTTACATGTTTTGAGTTACAGAGGAGGTCTAGGGCTAGAATTATTGGCCTCGCTTGCGGCGATACCTCACGTGTAGTTTGAACACCGTTTTCATATATGGGCGGGACTTGCGTATACGTTCGCTTCTGCGTGCGAGCTCACGGGGACAGGGGCGCTTTACTTTTTTTTTTTTTAATGTTAATTTTACTTTACATCTGGTCCACCGGAAATCTCTATAGTAAACATCCGGGGGCGGCGGATCCTGTCTCCAGCTCACCGATGGATGGAAGCGGCGAGTCGGTAGAAGGGCGGCAGGAGGGGGGGGGGGGTCCCCCTCTCACCGGCCGTAAGGATGATCAATCGGCGGAACAGCCGCTATGATCATTCCTATGGTGTAGGGAATCGCCGGCTGAAAAAAGTCGATATCTGAATGATGCCTGTAGCTGCACCCATCATTCAGATAAACCTGCACAAAGTCAAGGACGTCATATGACACCCGGCGGGCGGGAAGGGGTTAAATATCACAAAAAAGCTCTATTTGTGTGAAAAAAAAATGATACGAATTTCATTTGGGTTCAGCGTCGCACGACCGTGCAATTATCAGTTAAAGTTGCGCAGTGCTGAATAGCAAAAAAAAAAAATGTCCTGGTCGATGAGAAGTGGGTAAAACCCTCCGGTGGTCAAAGTGGTTAATCTTTCAGTAATAAAATCCTGACAGAGGTTCTAACACTTTTCTACTCCAACAATATGAGAGCTTTACAAAAGTAGTCTAAAGTTACAGAATACATAAAAAGATAAAAGCTTGATGAGAGACATCCAAACCTGTGAGATCCTCTCCGTCTCGGAAGGATAATCGCAGTGAATCGCCTCCTCGCCGGCGGCTGGTTTGGCACCGGAACATCTCCTCTATATAGAGGCACCTCGGTGGCCGCAGCGTTGTTGGCTAAACACAACGGCTTTGTGACATTGTTATGAAAAAAACAAGGCTGAGGTTTGTAGAACAGAGCGGATTATTGTCTGCCGTTATTATGGGATACAAGGGTTTTAGAGTCTCTGGTGGAGGTGAAGATGTCCCATCATTCCAGACGGGAAAACTGACCAACGGCATATAAATGATTAACTATCAATCATTTAAAGGGCTGGTCCAGGATGGATATTGTAGAAATGGGCTGTGATCTCCCGGTTTGGTACCCAGATGCTGATGGTTTCCAGGGGGGGTATAAAATTATCCTCCTTAAAGCGGAACCTTCAGTCATTTTTTCATCTTTTCATCTATTAAATCTTCTGCCCTTGTTGTTGTTTTATATCTTTGGATAGTAAAACTTTTTTTTCTGCCAGTAAATCCCTTATACAGCCCACTTCCTGTTTCTTGTCTGGTCATTGGCCTAGGCTTATGACATCATGCACAGCTCTCTCTCTCACTCTCCTGAGAGTTTGCCAGGAAGGGAGTCATAAGGGGGCCAATGAGAGCTGCAGAGCTGGAGCTGTGTAAATCCAGGAAGTGAACAGACAGCAGCCTCAGCTGCCCACAGTTAAAATGGCTGCAGCCAGACTCAGTGGAGGGAGATTTCTGCAGCATATTTGGCAAGTACAGAATCAATATATATATATATATATATATATATATATATATATATATATATATATATATATATATATATATATATATATATATATATATATATATATATATATATATATATATATATATATATATATATATATATACTACCGTTCAAAAGTTTGGGGTCACCCAAACAATTTTGTGTTTTCCATGAAAAGTCACACTTATTCACCACCATACGTTGGGAAATGAATAGAAAATAGAGTCAAGACATTGACAAGGTTAGAAATAATGATTTGTATTTGAAATAACATTGTTTTTACATCAAACTTTGCTTTCATCAAAGAATCCTCCTTTTGCAGCAATTACAGCATTGCACACCTTTGGCATTCTAGCTGTTAATTTATTGAGGTAAGCTGGAGAAATTGCACCCCACGCTTCTAGAAGCAGCTCCCACAAGTTGGAATGGTTGGATGGGCACTTCTGGCGTACCATACGGTCAAGCTGCTCCCACAACAGCTCAATGGGGTTCAGATCTGGTGACTGTGCTGGCCACTCCATTACCGATAGAATACCAGCTGCCTGCTTCTGCTGTAAATAGTTCTTGCACAATTTGGAGGTGTGTTTAGGGTCATTGTCCTGTTGTAGGATGAAATTGGCTCCAATCAAGCGCTGTCCACTGGGTATGGCATGGCGTTGCAAAATGGAGTGATAGCCTTCCTTATTCAGAATCCCTTTTACCCTGTACAAAGCTCCCACCTTACCAGCACCAAAGCAACCCCAGACCATCACATTACCTCCACCATGCTTAACAGATGGCGTCAGGCATTCTTCCAGCATCTTTTCATTTGTTCTGCGTCTCACAAACGTTCTTCTTTGTGATCCAAACACCTCAAACTTGGATTCATCCGTCCACAACACTTTTTTCCAGTCTTCCTCTGTCCAATGTCTGTGTTCTTTTGCCCATCTTAATCTTTTTCTTTTATTGGCCAGTCTCAGATATGGCTTTTTCTTTGCCACTCTGCCCTGAAGCCCAAAATCCCGCAGCCGCCTCTTCACTGTAGATGTTGACACTGGTGTTTTGCGGGTACTATTTAATGAAGATGCCAGTTGGGGACCTGTGAGGCGTCTGTTTCTCAAACTAGAGACTCTAATGTGCTTATCTTCTTGCTTAGTTGTGCAACGCGGCCTCCCACTTCTTTTTCTACTCTGGTTAGAGCCTGTTTGTGCTGTCCTCTGAAGTGAGTAGTACACACCGTTGTAGGAAATCTTTAATTTCTTTGCAATTTCTCGCATGGAATAGCCTTCATTTCTAAGAACAAGAATAGACTGTCGAGTTTCAGATGAAAGTTCTCTTTTTCTGGCCATTTTGAGCGTTTAATTGACCCCACAAATGTGATGCTCCAGAAACTCAATCTGCTCACAGGAAGGTCAGTTTTGTAGCTTCTGGAAGGAGCTAGACTGTTTTTAGATGTGTGAACATGATTGCACAAGGGTTTGCTAATCATCAATTAGCCTTCTGAGCCAATGAGCAAACACATTGTACCATTAGAACACTGGAGTGATAGTTGCTGGAAATGGGCCTCTATACACCTATGTAGATATTGCACCAAAAACTAGACATTTGCAGTTAGAATAGTCATTTACCACATTAGCAATGTATAGAGTATATTTGTTTAAAGTTAGGACTAGTTTAAAGTTAGCTTCATTTAAAAGTACAGTGCTTTTCCTTCAAAAATAAGGACATTTCAATGTGACCCCAAACTTTTGAACGGTAGTGTATATATATATATATATATATATATATATATATATATATATATATATATATATATAAATATGCCAAGTGGTTGGAGGAGAAGCTTCAGAATGGCAAATATGTTTTTATTACAGGTTATGTAAGCGGACGGCAGTTCCTCTTTAAAGTGGTTCTAAAGCCTAAACATTTTTTACCTTCATGCATTCCAGTAAAAAGCGTTTAAGCATCAGCACCCCCCCCCCACCCCCCTGTTACTTACCTGAGCCCTCATTTGACCCAGCGCCGTGCACGTCTGCAGCTCTTCTCTACCCCCATCTCTGGGTCTCGCTGGCTTTGCTGGGGCATTGGGACCCATTGGCTGCCAGTGCTGTCAATCAAAGCCAGTGATGAGGGGGCTTTGCCTAGTCCCGCTGTCTGGGTCAATGGACACAGCAGCAGGGCTCGGGAGCAAGAACGCATGAGTGCCCCCATGGGAAGCGGCTTCTCATGTGGGTTACTGGGAAAAAAAAGAGGAGGGGTCAGGAGCGTCGGTGGAGGTTATTAAATAAATATTATATATATATATAAATGATTAATATAATATATATATATATATATATATATATATATATATATATATATATATATATATATATATATATATATATTATATAATATTATATCATATCATATACACAATTTTTTTTTTTAATACATATACATACAGTGGAACCTCGGATTACGAGCATAATCCAGGAGTATGCTCGTAATCCAAAGTACTCGTATATCAAAGCGAGTTTCCCCATTGAAGTCAATGGAAACGAAAATAATTAGTTCCGCATTGACTTCAATGGCATGCAATACCGCATGCGGCCAGAGGGGGGGGGGGGGGCGTCGGAGAGCCTCGGAAACAGCCGGAAAAGGCCCGAGGACACCTCGGCTGACCTTGGGCAAACCTCGGAAAGACTTCGTTCCCGAGGTTTGCTGAGGTCATCCGAGCTGTCCTCGGGCCTTTCCGTGCATTTCCGAATGGCGCTGATCGGCTTCGGCGCCCCCCCACCTAAGGCCAAACACGGTACTGCAGACGCTTTGCCCTGAATCGTGCTCGTTTCGCAAGACAGCCCTCGCAAACTGAGTTACAATTTTTAAAAATACAGTGCTCGTATTGTGAAACGCTCGTTAACCGCGTTACTCGCAATGCGAGGTTCCACTATTATCTCCCCCCCCCCCCCCCCCATCTATCTCACCATCTCTCTATTACACACAGCTTTATATATAATTTGGGCAGAGGCCCTAGAGTATAAAAATTGTGGGTGCTGCAATTTTTATGTGCATATATAGAAGGAGTGACAAACCAAAAAGAGTCCAAAATTTATTTTATTTTATTGATGTTGTGTTAAAAGACAGCCAACATGTTTCAGGGCTCAAAGGAACCCCCCTTCATCAGAGCTGCAATAAAACATAATAGAATATAAAAATAATTGTGACAGATAAAAATCAGGAGCCTAACAATCGTAAAAGATCATGGATAACATACATATACATGTGTATACACAAAGGTGCATCCAAAAATAACCACATATTCACAAACATGCCTTCACGCAATGAGATGAAGATGAAGAAATTAGGAAATATCAGATATTAAGTGATAATAAGTGAAGCAATTTTTTTTATTTCACATTGAATTTACGCAGCGATTTTTCAAACACAATAATAAAAAACACACTTTTTTTTTTCATTCATTAAAAAGCATAAACCATTTTTTGGGGGTAAAATATAAAAGATGATGTTATGCCGAATAAATAGATGTCCTACTTAAAATGTGACAGATTGGATTGTTGGCCAACAAAACTAAAAATGTTTTTTCAGATCTTTAGCGCCACCCTTTGGGCTCCTTCTGCCAATTTCGTGTTAGTAGAAGTTGGGAGAGTGTCGATTCGCGCTTTTCATTTCACGCTTTTCATTTTGTTTCTGAACGGCCGTTCATCAACCAGACACGTTGCGGAATCGGAGGAGATAACGTTTTCTTTATTATTGGCCTTGGAGTTATTGCTTTGACCCAAGTCCAGTCCAGGAACAGGAGGAGGAGGATTTCTTGGACCAAAAATTGGTTACTTTATTAATCGTGACCAATTCTGTCATATGCCTTTGCTGCGGGAGCTCCAGGAGAATAATCCAGATGATTTTCAGAATTATCTCCGGATGACGGACCCCTGCTTTCACCAACTCTTGGCATTGTTGACCCCAATATATTAAGAAGCAGGACTCATGCATGAGGCATTTTATTTTTTGGTTGAATAATAATGATTTGATTTTGTATATTTTCTATATTTTTGGATGCATAGAATGCACTTTTTGGTTAAGTTCTATTGGCAGATAGCATGTCTAATTGTATTTGTTTTCTTTTTTTAATGTCCAATAAAAAAATGTGGAGAATAATACTTGGCTATGTGTTTTACTTCAAATGACAGTTTGGGAGTCGGAAGTTACATTTTATAAAATACAATGTAAAATTGACAAGGGACACCAACATAGTTGTATCTTTGATCTTAAAAACTACGGGATAATGGTGTTGTGGTAACTTAAAAAAAAAGCATAATATTATTCTTGATATCATTAGAAAAAAAAAAAAAAGCCTTTGAAAATGTGTTTGCGATAACTCCATCAGTATCACCAGCAAAGCAGCTTCATTATTATCCCATTAAAGAAGAAGAGAATTGTGCGCTGCATTTCCAGATTTCATAATTTGCCGCGTCACGAATGTGAATTCTCCATTACGAACGCTAGTTTACAATACCAACCGCTTGCGGCTCGTCCTTGCTTTCGAGCATGCGTGTTTGTTTGTACTTTGGATTTTTGTCCGACGGACTTGTGTACACATGATCGGAAAATCTGACAGACACTTGTCTGCGGAAATTTTTAAAACCTGCCATCCAACATTTGTCCGCGGAAAATCCGACAACAATTGTCCGATGAAGCGTACACACGGTCGGATTTTCCGCTAACAGCCCGTCATCGCACATTTCCCGTCGGAAAATCCGATCGTGTGTACGAGGCTTTACAGAGGAGGTCTGGTACTAGAATTATTGCTCTTATTATAATGTTCACGGCGATACCTCACATGTGTGATGCAAACACAGTTTACCTACGTATATGTTCAACACTGCTTGCGAGCACGAGGGGGGGGGGGGGTGTCGTCGACGGCGCGCTTTATCAATTGTATTTTTTTTCTTTCCCTTTAATGATTATTCCCCCCCCCCCCTTTAATGATTTTTTTTCCCTATCACAAGAAATTGAAACATCCCTTGTGATAGTAAAAAGCCATGACAGGTCCTCTTTGTGGAGACATCTGGGGTCTGTAAGACTCTGGAAAGCATGAGATAAAAACAAAAACCAACAAATACATTGATCTCTGCTTTCCAGAAAAAAAAAAAAACCTTACGTTTACATCTGCCAGAACTAGAAGTGATGTCATGACATTGCTTTCGTCCTTTCCAGAACCATAGATAACCTGGCGGCACCGCCAGATCAGATACCGGGCGATCACACAGGAAAGCCCAGAGAGGAGTCAGTGGGCGGCGGGAGGGGGGCTGCCTGTAAAAGCAATCCAGCAGCTAATTAGCCGATAGAATGGCTTTTACATTACAGGGAATTGCCGGCTGAGAAATGATAATGATATTGGGATGATGTCTATACTGTAGCTGCAGGCATCATCCTGGTACAACTATTGAAAGTCCAGGATGCCATATGATGTCATACGGGTGGGAAGTAGTTAAATCTGACCTCCCCTTCAGTCTTCCACAGTTGTAGCGCCTCCTCTCCTTACTCCGATTTCACTGCACACTGTGAGCTTCTCACAATGTGCATTAGAAGCTGCAGCAAGTCAGATAGAGCCTCATTTCCTGGCTGGAGGATGCCCTGCATCATCTATCTCTTCCCTCCCCAGCATGGCTGTTCCTGGCCCGTCCCTTTCATTAATTGGATTCCAGTTCTTTCAATCATGCTCGGCATGACACGTGGTAGATTTGGTGGACAGAAACACAACCTTTTGGCTGTTTACCTGCCAAAGGGTTGTGTTTCTGTCCATCCAGCACTGATATTTACACAGCTCTGCCACACAGCACAGCCCTGCCTAGCAGGACAGAAGCACAATTTTTTTTTGCTGCAGTTTAGGACACTTTTAGGTCTTTTCCCTCCACTTGCCTGTGACTGGACAGCGGTGGCATCACTTGTGCGGCGCACCCAGGATGCACATCCCACATCTCCCGTAGGGTGCTCCAGGTTCCCCGACACCCCGATCATCCAAAACTTCAGCAGCCAGCAACTCTCCCTGCTGGCTGCCTGACACATCAGTGAAACAGAAAATGTCAAACCTGAGGGAAGCTTCCCCTAGGCTCCTCCCCAGATCTGACGTGTCATATGACAGAATACGGGGAGGAGCCTGGGAGGAAGAGCGTCTCTTGGCACTGTGCCTTGCTGAATCTGAGGTCTGTGCTGGGAGAGGAGATTTGGGGGAGGGGAATCTGAGAATTTGAGCTGGGGGGGGGCTTAATCTGGGGGAAAGGGGGGGGGATTTATACTAGAAGGGGAGTTTGAGGGAGAGGATTTGTGCAGGCAGGGCCGGGACAAGGGGTGAGCAGGAAGGGGCAGCTGCCCTGGACACTGTGGTATCATGTGAGGTGGGGGGGGGGGCACAACACAACACAATTTGTGTTGGTAGGAGAAATTTGGGGGGCAGAAATGGGGGTGTTGTTGGGGGAATTTGGGGTAAAGTGTGCCAAGAGTGGTGATTTAGGGGGATTTGTGTTAGGAAGAGGGGGGAAATAAATTTGTGAGAGGAGGGGGGATTGGGGGAATCTGTGTTGGGACGGGGAGGGGGGGGGGGGGGAGAAGATGTATACTCAGAGGGGACATTTTAAGGGTAAAGGATTTGTGCTAGAAGGGGCGATTTCTTTTTTTGGGGGGGAGGGGGGAGAAACGCAAGGATTTGTGCTGGGTTGGGGGGATTCCAGCAGAGGGGTGGATTTGTACTGGGAGGAGGGGGGGATTTATGCTTAGGGGGGCAAGCAGATTAGTGCTCAGTGTTTTTATGGGGGGGTTTCTGCTGACACATCTGCTTATACATCTTTGGGGGGGTGAGTAGTTTGGCATGTTCGCCCTGGGCTCTAGATGACTGTCCCGGCACTGGGATTTTTGCCGAAAGGGTAAGGTGGGGGACAATTTGCACTTCCCTGACTTCTACACTGTGCTTACTCATTTGTTACTCCTGACCCGAGCTCTGTGAGTCATGTACTCCTAAATCCAACACTGACTGCAGCACCCGGTGCAATGCACATCCCTGACCTCTGCACTATCTACAGTGTCCAGGGGTCTCAAACTGGCGGCCCTCCAGCTGTTGTGAAACTACAAATCCCATGAGGCATTGCAAGGCCGACAGTTACAAGCATGACTCCTCCCACAGGCAGAGGCATGATGGGACTTGTAGTTTAAAAACAGCTGGAGGGCCACCAGTTTGAGACCCCTGATCTACACCATATTGTACAGGACATACATCTCAAAGTGTTGAAGGTCTCAACAGTTTGCGGTGGCCAAGCAGTCCCTGACTATTTCAGTGAAGTTTACTATGCTTCAGTTTGTGAATGAGCAGAAGTCTCAGAGCACTCGCTATTCATTCATCTGTGCAGCTGAGGCTGCGGAGAAAGGAACAGATCAAAATTTTATGTTTGGGGGGGTCCTGTAGGCTGTATGGGGCCCCGTGGTGTTTAACAGCAGTCCTGCTCACATATAAACAAAGAAACCGGGACGATGATTTTGTTACTTCCGGTTTCAGGGCCACCATTTCCTGGCCGGTGTAAAGTCACATATGGCGACCCATCACATTTCGCTACCCGCTGGAGTGCGCATGCGTGCGGCCGCCTTATGCCTTCCAACACTTTTACAACAAACCCCCCCCCTCGCGGGCTCGCTTTACTTGCCCGCGGTTCGGGCACGGCCCCACTTGCCCGCGGTTTGGGCACGGCCCCACTTGCCCGCGGTTCGGGCACGGCCCCACTTCGCTCGGCATAATTATATTCTAACTCTATGTCCACTTGGGATAGTGGGGCTGGAACCTGGACTTAGGGGTGGAGTTTTGTTGTAAAAGTGTTGGAACGCATATGGCTTTGTCGCGCATGCGCACTCCAGCAGGTAGCGAAATGTGATGGGTTGCCATATGTGACGCTACACAGATACAACCACATATAACCAAGCAGATCTGTGCTCGGTTAGAGGGTGTGAAGAGCCGGCTTATCAGTGTGAATGTCCCATCGCAGGATTGTCGGTTATCGGCTTTCCTTTCCTCACACAGTGACAGTGCTAAGCAAAGGAAATGCCGATAACTGCCACCTGTTTACATGTGTAAACAAAAAGAATTTCACTGCATTCGGGTTGCGCACTGCAGCTGGCATCAATCATTAGACGCGTGCAATTCGTTTCATTCCGAATTCGTTAAACGAATTTCGACAAATTTGTCAATTCGGAAATATCCAAATTAACGAAAACCCGTTTAACGAATTTTTCCAGAATATTCGTACATTCAAAAACCTGAAACAACAACTAATTAATAACTTAGCTATTAAATTATAGGTAATAGGTATTGGAATTTCCTTTCCTTGGCTGTTTATGAACATAACGAATACGAATTTATCCGAAGTTACACATTATCCAAAATAACGAAGCTAAACAAATTGAACGTAACAAATTAATAATAATAATAATAAATAATAATAAAAAATTATTAAAAATGTATTTTTATCATTATTATTTATTAATTAGTTCCGTTCCATTGGTTTAGATGCGGCATTCGTTATTTCGGATAATTCGTAACTTTGGATAAATTTGTTACAATCATAAACAGCCAAAATTTAAAGGAAATTCCAATACCTATAATTTAATAGTTAGTTATTTATTATTAGTTAAATAGTTATTCTTTAGAATTTTTGGATTTTCTTTCTTATTTTCGGATATACTCATTTTTGAATTGCGATCATAACGAATGAAATGAAAAGGAACAAATTTTTCGGCAGTGCACAGGTCTATAAATCATAGGTAGCCATTTGCAAAATACTTAAATAAAAATGCAGCGCTTAAATTCCATTCTAATAAAGTCCATACACCTCATAGAGCAAGCGGAGTGTTATAAACATGTAAAACAGTTGTTGGTGAGATAAAGTTCCTCCACCGACACCACAGCACACCAAACCTCTTACCCTCAACTACTAACTTATAGGTGGTCTGACTGCACTTCAACACTCCTCAGGCTCACTCTTATTCACCAGATACTGCACCAGACTAAAACCCTAGAATAAAGGGAATGGGGTAAGGTTACCCCAGGGACTTTAAAGGTGCTTACAATATTGGATGGACACGGGTAAAGAAGTGTATGCAATGTCTGAACTACATAAAATGATCTTTTATTCAAAATTTTTTATACAAAATATCAAAAAAAGTTAAAAACAACCAATTTCTCAATCTCTATAATCCAATTGTGACAGAGGAATTGAAAGAAACCACTCAGTAAATACCACTCGACATGTTTCGCTCAATTCGTGAGCTTATTGAGCGAAACATGTCGAGTGGTATTTACTGAGTGGTTTCTTTCAATTCCTCTGTCACAATTGGATTATAGAGATTGAGAAATTGGTTGTTTTTAACTTTTTTTGATATTTTGTATAAAAAATTTGAATAAAAGATCATTTTATGTAGTTCAGACATTGCATACACTTCTTTACCAGTGTCCATCCGATATTGTAAGCACCTTTAAAGTCCCTGGGGTAACCTTACCCCATTCCCTTTATTTTTGCATTTTATAATTTGGGATGTGGTGCTAAGGGTTAACTGTCCCTGCCCTCTCCATATAAAGACAGACTAAAACCCTGTTGTCCCTTCTGGGAGCATCTCTTCACAGGTTGGATGTGCCAAAAGTAAGAACAGAAACCTCCTCATAGTGTAGTAGGTAAATAATACTCAAAAATGTATTAAAACAAATCCAAAATACTCACACAGTAATGACGAAAACCAAGCATGTCATATATAAAAGCTCAGGAAGTTTCCAACCAAGTTCCCTGAAGATGTCTGATTGGATGAAACGCGTTGGACGGAGCCTGGATACATCACGTCCTGCTGCTGTATGCACAGACTGTCTTGTTGGTTGGAAACTTCCTGAGCGTGCGTATATATATATATATATATATATATATATATATATATATATATATATATATATATATATATATATATATATATATATATATATATATATATATATATATATATATATATATATATATATACTCGATTTTCACCATTACTCTGAGTATTCTGAATTTGTTTTAATACATTTGTGAGTATTAACTTCTACACTATGAGGTGTCTGTTCTTGCTACTGGCATATCTAACCTGTGAAGAGATGCTCTCAGAGGGGACAGCAGGGTTTTAGTCTGGTGCAATATCTGGTGAGGAGGAGTGAGCCTGAGGAGTGTTGGAGCACTTTCAGACCACCTTTATTTTAGTGGTCCACGTAGGGTTGCCACCTTTTCTTCAAGCCAAACCCAAAAGGTGTCCCAGCAGCCTGGGAAACCTGTTGGTGCCCCAAGGAGAGTAGTAATGCGGTGCGCATAGCGTGCCACAGCAAAATGTGGGTGTGACCAAATTGCTCTTGCTGACATCATCGCCCTGCCCCCAGACAGCCGCCCGCAGCTCCTGGATGGTAACAGATTTGTGTGGGACTATCTTGGTTGCTTGGGGAGCCACAGCCCAGTGTGAATAATGTGTCTGGGTTTTAGTCCGCCTGAAACCCGGACATACGATTCCAATCCCGGACAGGTGGCAACCCTAGGTCCATGCTTGAGGGTAAGAGGCCTGGTGTGGTTGCCGGTGGAGGAACATTATCTCACCAACAACTGTTTACATGTTATTACACTCCAGGTGGGTGCTCTGAGATTTATGGACTTAATTAGAATGGAATTTAAGCGCTGCATTTTTATTTAAGTACCTGTTTACATGTGATCAGCTGTGATTGGACACAGCTGATCACATGGTAAAGGACTGCTTTGATTGGCCCTTTACCTTGATGAATGCCCAGAGGGCACACAGGGTTCTGGGAGGACGTCAATAGCCACCCTCCCATAACTGGAGGTCTTCGCTGTAGCCCTTATTCAACTATTGCACAGTCGGTAAGGGGTTAATGCCAATTATTGACCTGGAAAAAACATGAAAACTTGAAAGCGAGAATGAAGTCAGTATTACTAAACTGTATTCAAGTTCAGGCCTGCAAGACAGCTACAGACTGTGCATACAGCAGTGCGACAGGTTGTATTCAGGCTCCACCCAACGCGTTTCATCCAGACATTGTCAGGGAACCTGGTTGGAAACTTCCTGAGCTTTATATATGACATGCTTGATTTTCACCATTACTGTGTGAGTATTCTGGATTTGTTTTAATACATTTCTGAGTATTACTTAACTACTACACTATGAGGAGGTTTCCGTTCTTACTTTTGGCACATTTTTGGCACCGTCCTAAATATATTTGCATGCTTTTCTAACAAGAAAAGTGTCCAGAACACCCAACCTGTTCTCAGAACGGTGGGGGGGAAATATGACAACAATGTATCTGTACAGAAGTCAACACTGCAGAGCCATGTGCTGCAACCAAGACAATCTGACGGGGCGGTTTTCACTCACGGGGTCAGAATTAAAGTATTTGTCTCTGTGTGAATTAATAAAATGCTGCAAAGTTTCGTTATGTGAGGTTTGCCTGGCAGCTTTGTAAATGTTTGATATGGTGAAAATATGGTCAAAATATTTTCACGATTGCATTTCTGGACCAGATTTGTAGATTATATTAGTTACATCTTGTTGACCCTTTGCTGACACTTTACAGAGAACTAGCTTAAATGTGCAGAGTCCACTTTAACGGCTGTTTAGATGAAATATCAGCCACACATGGAGGGCGTTGATTTCACTGAGCCAGCCGGCTCATAGACTTGCATTGTGAGAAGGAGCAGTAAATAAAAAAAAAAAATACTGTCACCGCACTGTGTGCTCGGTGCATTCATGTGACTACTACCCCCATTCACATATAGGAGTGCAAACTATACATAGAAATGAGGCCCAACCTTGTGCTGCCCCAACAGTGGCCCAACCTAGTGCTGCCCCAACAGTGGCCCAACCTAGTGCTGCCCCAACAGTGGCCCAACCTAGTGCTGCCCCAACAGTGGCCCAACCTAGTGCTGCCCCAACAGTGGCCCAACCCAGTGCTGCCCCAACCAAGTGCTGCCCCAACAGTGGCCCAACCTAGTGCTGCCCCAACAGTGGCCCAACCTAGTGCTGCCCCAACAGTGGCCCAACCAAGTGCTGCCCCAACAGTGGCCCAACCAAGTGCTGCCCCAACAGTGGCCCAACCAAGTGCTGCCCCAACAGTGGCCCAACCAAGTGCTGCCCCAACAGTGGCCCAACCAAGTGCTGCCCCAACAGTGGCCCAACCAAGTGCTGCCCCAACAGTGGCCCAACCAAGTGCTGCCCCAACAGTGGCCCAACCAAGTGCTTCCCCAACAGTGACCCAACCAAGTGCTGCCCCAACAGTGGCCCAACCAAGTGCTGCCCCAACAGTGGCCCAACCTAGTGCTGCCCCAACAGTGGCCCAACCTAGTGCTGCCCCAACAGTGGCCCAACCTAGTGCTGCCCCAACAGTGGCCCAACCCAGTGCTGCCCCAACCAAGTGCTGCCCCAACAGTGGCCCAACCTAGTGCTGCCCCAACAGTGGCCCAACCTAGTGCTGCCCCAACAGTGGCCCAACCAAGTGCTGCCCCAACAGTGGCCCAACCAAGTGCTGCCCCAACAGTGGCCCAACCAAGTGCTGCCCCAACAGTGGCCCAACCAAGTGCTGCCCCAACAGTGGCCCAACCAAGTGCTGCCCCAACAGTGGCCCAACCAAGTGCTGCCCCAACAGTGGCCCAACCAAGTGCTGCCCCAACAGTGGCCCAACCAAGTGCTGCCCCAACAGTGGCCCAACCAAGTGCTTCCCCAACAGTGACCCAACCAAGTGCTGCCCCAACAGTGGCCCAACCAAGTGCTGCCCCAACAGTGGCCCAACCTAGTGCTGCCCCAACAGTGGCCCAACCTAGTGCTGCCCCAACAGTGGCCCAACCTAGTGCTGCCCCAACAGTGGCCCAACCTAGTTCTGCCCCAACAGTGGCCAACCAAGTGCTGCCCCAACAGTGGCCCAACTAGTGCTGCCCCTCAGTGCGCCTTATCAGTGAAGGAGAAAAATTACTCATTTAGAACATTTTATAACAAACTAACAAAAACTTAAAATAAAATAAAACCCAGTGGTGATTAAATGCCGCCAAAAGAAATCTCCCTTTGTCTCAAAAAAAAATAAAAAAATAAATTGTAAAAATGTCATATGGGTACAGTATTGTATAACCGCGCAATTGTCATTCAAAGTGTGACAGGGCTGAAAACTGGCCTGGGCATGAAGGGGGTGAAGTGCCCAGTAGGCAAGTGGTTAAACCTGCAAGGGGCACGATAATTTTATTTTTGTGGCAGATTACTACCGCTTTAAGTAACGCGATGTCTAATGAGACCGGGGATGACAGTCACATGGCTGACAATAACGATCCTTATGTTGGAGTTGTATGAACGGAGCCCATTGTGATGAACATTCATGTTCTATTGATTGGCAGGCTGGAGTCACCTTGGTACCTTTGTGGCTTCCAGGAAAACTGAGATCATGTTTGCTGTGAGTGTGAAGGATTATTGTTACAAAGTAATCATTAGAGAATATATTTTGTTAAACAATTACTACATCACTGAATTCATTATACAAAACATTGTAAGTGTGATCCCCGCTCTGTATGAATGCAGGCTGCAATGTAGAATTGTTGTTGGGGATACTTCATGGCGATTAACCCCTTCTATACCAGACAGTGCGTCATAAACAGCTGCTAGCAGAACAGGATTTTGAACACACTCCCGTCTGTTACTAAAACCGGAGAATGCAAAATCTGGTGGTAGCCAATCAGCTTCTAACTTCAGCTTGCTCAATTAAAAGCATTTGTTACCCCCAACACTTCATATTCCTGATATGTGCCTGCTGTACCATGTACTTGTATGAGAAAGTCTCCTGTACAGTGCCTTGAAGTATTCACACCCCTTAAAAATTTTCATTTTGTCATGTTAGAACCAAAAACATAAATGTATTTTATTGGGATTTTATGTGATAGACCAACACAAAGTGGCTCATAATTGTGAAGTGGAAGGAAAATGAGAAATGGTTTTCAAATCTTTTTACAAGTAAATATCTGAAAAGTGTGGGGGGGCATTTGTATTCAGCCCCCTTTACTCGGATAACCCTAACTAAAATCTAATGGAACAAATTGCCTTCAGAAGTCACCTAGCTAATACATAGAGTCCACCTGTGTGTAATTTAATCTCAGTATAAATACAGCTGTTCTGTGAAGCCCTCAGAGGCTTGTTAGAGAACCTTAGTGAACAAAAAGCATCATGAAGGACAAGGAACACACCAGACAGGTCAGGGATAAAGTTGTGGAGAAGTATAAAGCAGGGTTCGGTTATAAAATAATATCCCAAGCTTTGAACATCTCACGGAGCTCTGTTCAATCCATCGTCCGAAAATGGAAAGCGTATGGCACAACTGCAAACCTACCAAGACATGGCCGTCCACCTAAACTGACCGGCCGGGCAAGGAGAGCATTCATCAGAGAAGCAGCCAAGAGGTCCATGGTAACTCTGGAGGAGCTGCAGAGATCCACAGCTCAGGTGGGAGAATCTGTCCACAGGACAACTATTAGTCGTGTTCTCCACAAATCTGACCTTTATGGAAGAGTGACAAGAAGAAAGACATTGGTGAAAGAAAAACATAAGAAGTCCTGTTTGCAGTTTGTGAGAAGCCATGTGGAGGACACAGAAAACATGTGGAAGAAGGTGCTCTGGTCAGATGAGACCAAAATTGAACTTTTTGGCCTAAAATCAAAACGCTATGTGTGGGGGAAAACTAACACTGCACATCACCCTGAACACACCATTCCCACCGTGAAACATGGTGGTGGCAGCTTCATGTTGTGGGGATGCTTTTCTTCAGCAGGGACAGGGAAGCTGGTCAGAGTTGATGAGAAGATGGATGGAGCCAAATACAGGACAATCTTAGAAGAACACCTGCTAAGCCCCATACACACTATCAGATTTTCTGCTGATTTTTCCTTCAGATTTACCAAAACCATATAATATGAGGTCAAACCTCAGGAGATTCAATTTGTATGCAATTAGGCAGGCCCTTGAACTACATGGTTTTGGTAAATTTCAAGACAAAAATCAGCAGAAATTCCGATTGTGTGTATGGGGCTTTAGAGTCTGCAAAAGACTTGAGACTGGGGCAGAGGTTCACCTTCCAGCAGGACAACGACCCGAAACATACAGCCAGAGCTACAATGGAATGGTTTAGATCAAAGCATATTCATGTGTTAGAATGGCCCAGTCAAAGTCCAGACCTAAATCACATTGAGAATCTGTGGCAAGTCTTGAAAATTGCTGTTCACAGACGCTCTCCATCCAATCTGACAGAGCTTGAGATATTTTGCAAAGAAGAATGGGCAAAAATGTCCCTCTCTAGATGTGCAAAGCTGGTAGAGACATCCCAAAAAAGACTTGCAGACATTGACTCAGGGGGGCTGAGTACAAATGCCCCCCCACACTTTTCACATAATTATTGGTAAAACATTTTGAAAACCATTTATCATTTTCCTTCCACTTCACAATTATGTACCACTTTGTGTTGGTCTATCACATAAAATCCCAATAAAATACATTTACATTTTTGGACGTAACATGACGAAATGTGGAAAATTTCAAGGGGTGTGAATACTTTTTCAAGGCACTGTATAGCTTCCTTTGTGAGAAATCCCTGGTGTTCCTGCCAGTCCCTCTGCTTTTCTATTAAAAACTGACCACACTAAGCAGGAGAGCACACATTGGTCATTTCCTATGCTGGGAACTGAGTGTGCTCTTCTCCAACGATCAGACTTTTCCTGACACCCCCCCCCCCCCTGCACAGCCATTCACTAGGAAGCTCAGTGTGCTGCTGCTTCTCCCCCCCCCCCCCCCCAGCTCTTATGCAGCTGAGAACAGAGGGAATGTGATCACTTATTAAAAAGGCGGGGGAAAAAAAAAGTGTTTATGTTTTTTTTATATCTATACAAAAATGTTTTGCCTTTCATTCTTATGTTAAGCTGAATGGGTTGTTTTGCAAGGTGATCTTTTACAATCACTTTAAGCTTTGCCAATAAAACTTGGAAGTTGATTGGTTTCTATGCAGAGCTGCACCAGATTTTGCACTCCAGTAAATCAGCCCCAGTGTGCTAAAGTGGATATAAACCCATTACAACCACTTTAACCTACAGGTAAGCGTAGATTAAGGCTTACCTGTAGGTGCAAGAAATATCTCCCAAACTTAAAAGGTTTAGGACAGTGATGGAGAACCTTTGCACTCCAGATGTTTTGGAACTACATTTCCCATGATGTGAATAGACAAGAAAATCCGGACAGCCGCACACCAGGAAAATATTCTCCAAAAAGGTTACTTTATTGTAAAATCAGGATCATACCATGTACAGAACACCGTAGACAAAATGTACAGGCAATCAGCTAACGCGTTTCGCACTTATGCCAAGTGCTTACTCATAGCTGCAGTGTAGTTGAGCATCATAGGAAATGTAGTTCCAAAACATCTGGGGTGCCAAGGTTCGCCATCACTGGTTTAGGAGATATTTGCAGAAATAGCGGCACCGATGTCTACGGCACATGCGCCGTAGACATCGGGCGCAGGCGCACTGAGGGTGCCATTTCTAACAGCGATCATGTAGTTAGTGGCGGCACCAGCGCACACACGCGGGAGTGACGTCATTGCGGCTCCGGCCAGTCACAGCGCCGGAGCTGCGATACCCAGAAGTCAGTCCGGGATAGATGGCGGCGTCAGAGGAGGCGAACGAGGGCCGATGCGGGGGACTTCGATCTCAGGTAAGTAATTCATAATGAGCTAGTATGCTATGCATACTAGCTCATTATGTCTTTGTCTTGCAGGGTGTATTTTTTTTTTTCAGAGGCTTTACTTCCTCTTTAAAAAGTTGTCTTGCCAGGGTTGCACTTTGGAGGTGGAAGATAAATCACATCCAAAATCTGACAATGGTATTGTGTCTCTCCCCCCCATTTCCCGGCCTGCATACCCCCCACTATGAATCCCAAGCTCCACTGTTCCACCTGTAGGAATGGCATTGTAGGCAACAGCGGGTTCACCGATTTCGCCTCCAGTGAATGAACACAGAAGTAATGACTGTCACACACCCTGTGCAGTGGCTGGGGAAGAAGCTAATGGAACACAATCAGTGCACCACTAGCTTCAGTGGAGGAGGAGAAGAAGGTGGTGGTGGTGGTGTGTGGTCTTATAAAGGCCCTTTTCACACCTGAAAGTTTGGAACTGAGGGCGGAATCAGCGCAATTCTGCTCACGATTCCAAATTGGAAAAAATCATGGTAAAACACGCAATGTGCACCTTATAAGAGGGAATGAATCCTTAATAGCACCCTAAGCATGGTACGATTTTACCACAATTGTCGCACAACAAAAAAACACACATGAAAAATCATCAAAAAAGGTGCCAGAGCTAAAAAAAAAAATAAAAAATAAAAAAGCTCATCCTCCTCTCTAAGCTACAATGCAGAGAGTTCCAGAATATACATGTCCATTTTTTTACTGCCTTTTAGTACATGGGAGTTCTATAGAAGTCAATGGTAATACATCAATATTGCATGTAACACGCATTGGCAACATGTCTAAACACGCCTTGGTCAATGGCTGTTAACTATATCCATTAATAATAGCGCACATAAGCCTGTGCTTAAAAATACATGTCATTGAGGCACTTGCCAAACACTACAAAAGAAACGAACCTCTGTGCACAGATCCTAAGGGGCTCTTAGACTTTTATTATTATACAGGATTTAAATAGGAGCGCCAACAGTTTGCTCACCGCTTTACAAAATAAAGGCAGACAGTACCGTTACAATACAATTTAAGGGCCAGTTCACACCATAACGTGGTTCGGGAAACCTATGTTCCACGAATGATTCCCACACCACGTTCAAAACGCACTGCAGTTACGATTTGCAGCGGAGATCAATAGTAAGGCAATGACACCCCCAAACGCAAGCCGCAAACACAATGTCTTTGCCCGCACCGGATGTCATAGTACGGTAGAACCATGCAATCCGGTTGTCCTTAGTGAAGACTTCATAGGTGTGTATCACCAATTGAAATGGTTTGAATTTAATGATCTGTAATATAATGGCTGTGAGATAGATTCCTCCACCCTATGAAGTTCTTATTTTTAAAGTATCTTATTTTTATGTAACAGTCTCCTTACGTGACTTCACTTTTTCCTGGTTCCCGCACTCGCCCGGGAGACTGCCAATTTTTTGGCCTTGTGACACCTAAAATGCTGGTGCCGGCTATCTGGGCGAGTTTTCTTTTTTGCTCCAAAGTCAACCATTTCGTATGGGCTTAATCCTTAATATTGAGGGATGTACTGAGGGGTATATTAGACTCTATCTTTATTGATTTAAGATGCATGACAGTATACCTTGAAGGTTGGTCATTAGTTATGCGTTTTTGATTCTAATATTGTACACTTGATTTATATACTTTCTTGTAGATCATTTTCTGACCTAATATACTCCTGAAGAAGGGGGTAACCCCGAAACATGTAGAGTGCGCAACTGGAAGAACAAGTCTCTCTGTGTAACAGCGCGGGAATATATATTTTATATATATATATATATATATATATACACACACATTTATATAAATATATATATAAATAAAAGTTCTTCCAGTTTGTGTCAGACAAGTGGATACTCCATGATTAGTAGCATCCAATACAATTTATCTACTATTGAAGGCTTTTTATTGTGTGTGCTTGTGCATAATAAATTTATATATTTTTGTAAACTGTTGTAAGTTTATACCGGACCACGAGAGTCCATGTTGCCTCCACAACTGTCCAAATTTCTAATTAGTAATAGGATGAAGGTACATTAATTTTTTCATAACAAGTAGCATTTCTATACAATGCAATCCAGTTGCATTAAAAAACGGAGCTCCACTTGTTCCCCCCCCCCCCCCATGCTGCCATTTGGCACCTTTTGAGGGGGAGGGAGGAGCAGGGGAGCGGGTACCTAGTGTTGACAGGTATCCGCTCCCACTGTGGTGCATGTGCAAAAAAAAATAAAAAAAAAAAAATTTTTTTTTTTAAAAAAAGGGGGAGGAGCTTTTAAACAGTCTGGGTACACTAAGGCATCGTTTTCATCTTTGCGTTTCGGATTACGCAAACCGCACAGAAAATGCACCTGTTGCTCGCATTGCCTTTACACGTTAATGGCACCCCAAGCACGAATTTGCTGTATGCTTTGTCATGGTGGAAATGCACAAAAAGCACGGTAAAAAAAAATAAAAATAAATAAAAATAAACACAGCATGCCCTGCTACAAAAAATAAATAAATAAATAAATAAATAAATAAATGGGGGAGGAAGAAGTACAGGAGTTTCTTTGGGGCATTTGTCACATGTAGGACAACCCAAGCAAGTGAATTGGCTTTCTTATGCTTGACACACGTTAGCACGTGAAAGTGCAAAAAAAGCAAAAGCAAGAACGCGAGTTCCCGCTACGTGCGGATGTGAATTGGATCTAGGTTTACATCTATGCAGGTTGCGGCTGATGAGTTTCTGGCACGTTATTGCATTTATTAAGTTTTTTTTTTTGGCTAATAGGAAAGTATGACAGTTGTGTTCATGGAGTGCAACTTTACACTCTGTAGCACTCAAGTTGCATTAAAGTCACACTCTGTGGTACAGAACTGTCATACTTTCCTATTAGTCCAAAGAAAAGAAAAAAAAAGAAAAGGGAAACCCACACAAAAGACATCAAAAACACTTGCGTTTTTGGTGTGGGTCCATTTAAGTCTATTACACGCAAAACGCAATCTGCTGCGGGAAAAAAAAAAAAAAAAAAAAAAAGTGCCTGATCCTTACCAAAGAATGAACCGGCTGAAAACAGATGTGAACTAGATCCATGGGAAACAAATGTTAAATGGCGTATAGTGTATTACTAATTATAATATAGACTGTGTGTGTGTGTGTGTGTATGTATATATATATATATATATATATATATATATATATATATATATATATATATATATATATATATATATATATATATATATACATACATACACACACACACACACACACACACGTGAATAGGGTCTAAGAGGGATAAAAAAAATAAAGATAATATATGGAACCGCTTTGGGTCCACCTGCAGAATTTTTTTTTTTTGTTGTTGTTGATTTTTTGTTACATATTAGATCACAAAAACAATTCCCAGAAATACAATTTCTAAGGACAAATCTTTCAGTCATTTTTTTATTCAGTGGCACACAATTTAGGGTGCAAAGCCCTCCGCCCCGGTCATGAAGGGTTTTGGTACCCCCAGATTGAACCTTCCATTGTTATCCTCCTCACCACCCCATATAATCCCCATTATTTTACAAAGTCTTACCATGTCCATGGTGTCTGCAGCGTCCCTTTCCTTTCCTTTTCTTGTCTTTCTGTCACTAAAGGAATTTGTCAAAACATTTTTTTTTTCTTTTTTTACTTCCTGGTAACAGAGAGAAAATTACTCATCTGAGTCCTAACCAGGCTGCTTTGGCTTCAGGTCCATTCTGGCTCCTCCCCCAGGTGCCTTAATTGTTTTCTAATGAACTTCCTTCATGTTTCTGAAAAACTTCAGCAAAAAAAAAAAAGTCAACCTGATGGGAGCTGCCATTGGCTTTAAAGGGACGGGCTGCATGGGGTGTAGAGTTGCCACCTCATCCCTTTAAACCCGAACACATATAAATTACACGGGTTCTGTGGGTGATTATGGTGGTAATTAATCTCACTTGGTGCCTTATCTGCATTAAATTAGCCACAGAACCTGTGTAATTCATATGTGTTCGGGTTTAACCACTTGACATCCGCGCTAAAGCCGAATGACGGCTACAGCGCGGACCTGAATTTCCGGGAGGCCGTCATATGCGCGGAGCGCGCTGTGATCAGAGTCACTGAGACTCGGGTGATCACCGAGCCCAGTAAGGGGTCGCTCCCGGCCCCTTACCATGTGATCAGCTGTCAGCCAATGACAGCTGATCACATGATCAAAACAAAAGCTCTGTGATCGTTTTTTTTTCTCCTCGTGCTGACAGCACGAGGAGAAAAAAAAGCTGATCACCGGCTTATCAGCAAGGGACATCGGTCCTGAAGAGGAAGAGGCAATTCTGCCTCATATGTGCCACCAGTACCCCCTGCCAGTGCCACCTGACAGTGCCTTTAGTGCCCACCAGTGCCACCTATCAATGCCCACAAGTGCCATCTATCAATGCCCACAAATGCCACCTTTCAATCCTCACCAGTGGTGCCAATCAGTGCCACCTAGCAGTGCTGCCTATCAATGTAACCGATCAGTGCCAATTATTGCCACCCATCAGTGCCCATCACTGCCACCTATCGGTGCCCATCAGTGCCGCCTCATCAGGGTACATCAATGAAGGAGAAAAATTACCTTTTTTAAAATTTTATAACAAAATATTAATTTTTTTTTTAAATTCGGTCTTTTTACATTTTTTTAACAAACAATAAAAACCGCAAAGGTGATCAAATACCATCAAAAGAAAGCTCTATTTGTGGGGAAAAAATGATAAAAATGTAATTTGGATACAGTGTTGTATGACCGCGCAATTGTCATTCAAAGTGCGTCAGTGCTGAAAGCTAAAAATTGGTCTGGATAGGAGGGGGGTTTAAGTGCCCGGTAAGCAAGTGGTTAAAGGGATGAGGTGGCAACACTAGTCCCCAACAACCATTGACAGTAGGAAGCCGTCATGTGTAAAAGTGGAAATAAAAGGCTCACAAACCTTGGGCTGATCCCTACCTATTAGCGCACAAAATAGCCTGACCTCTTTTTTTTTTTCAACATTTGGCTCCCATTGACTTCAATGGGGTTCGGTTTCGGCACCCGGACTTTACTCCTGTTCTCTGAGGTGTGTTCGGCTCCCCCATACTCAGCAGTGAAGTCAGGATCAGGATGACACCCCATTAGGGTTGCCACCTCATCCCTTTAAAACGGAACACATATTAATAACACAGGTTCTCTGGCTGATTAAACTCAGTTGGTGCCTTATCTGCATTCAATTAGCCTCATAACCCATGTAATTCAAATGTGATCGGGTTTAAAGGGATGAGGTGGCAACCCTATCCCCCCCCCCCAGCATCAGTTTGTTTCCGATTGTCCGCCGCATTATTACAGTCCCACTGTAAGTCACTGATCACCACCATTAGTAGTATAAAAAAATTAAAATAGAAATTCCAATATATCCCATAATTTGTAGACACTTTAACTTTCATGCAAGCCAATTAATATACACTTATTAGGATTTTTTTTTTTACCAAAGACATGTACCAGAATACATTTTGGCCAAAATTTATGAAGAAATTTGCTTTTTTGTGTGTTTTTTTTGTTTTACAGCAGAAAGTAAAAAGTATTGTTTTTTTTTTTTTTTTTTTTTTTAATTTTCATTTTTTTATAAATTTATATAAAAAAAAATAAGAAAATACCACCAAAAGAAAGCTCTATTTGTGTGAAAAAATAATTTGGGTACAGTGTTGCATGACCGTGCAATTGCCAATAGGGCAGTAATGAACAGCAAAAAATGCCCTGGTCATGAAGGGGGTAAAACCATCCGGAGCTGAGGTGGTTAAAGGAGATCCCCCCAAAAAATCCAAATCAGACCCTTATCCATGTGCGCACCAGGGTTTGCCAGGAAAGGGGGGTGGCAAGCCCATGTGGCCTTACCCTTGTGAAACAAACCAAGCCACATGCGTACAACATGGGGGAGGGGGGTATCTTGCCAGGGGGGAGCCTCTGGCAAAGCACTTTGTCTCCATGTTGATAAGGACAAGGGCCTCCTCCTAGAGCTGCACGATTAATCGTTAAAAAATCGTGATCTCCATTCACCCCCTCTGACGATCTGTCAAGTGGAGAGATTATCTCCTCACTCAGCTGTCAAAAGAAAGCATCAGGGCAGTCTGCCAAGATTAGAACTTGAAACATTGTAACTAACTTCCTTCTTAGATCAAAGGGATAGAACTTCTCTGTGTAAACAAATAACATTTTAAACAAAGTGTAAATGCAGGAAGTTTAACCACTTAAAGTCTAAATCTTTTTCTGACACTTCTTTCTTAAGTTAAAATCAATATTTTTTGCCAAAAATAATTACTTGGAACCCCCAAACATTATATATTTATATATATATTTTTTAGAAGAGACCCTAGGGAATAAAATGGCAATTACTGCAATATTTTATGTCACACTGTATTTGCCCAGCGGTCTTTCAAATGCATTTTTTGGGAAAAAATACACTTCAATAGATAAAAAAAAAAAAAAAACGAAACAGTAAAGTTAGCACAATTTTTTTTTTTTGTTTTAATGTGAACGATGATGTTACGCCGCGAGAATCGCGAGAGAATCGTGATCTATCTTCTAAGCAAAAAAATCGTGATTCTCATGTTAGCCAGAATCGTGCAGCTCTACACCCTCCTCACAATCCTGGCCTAGTGGTTGTGGGGGCCTGCAAAAGTGTGGGGGGGGGGGCTTATCAGAATCTGAATGCCCCTTTTAACAGTAAGTGAGTACCCAGATACCAGCCCTTCCCCCATGTGAATGAGTACCTCTGCTCATTCACGAAAACACAGGCTTAGAAAAGTCTTTAATATTAAAAAAAAGAAAACTTAAAAAAATTGGTATTGTACATCCAATGCCACCCGACAACCTGCCAAAAGGAAAAAAAAAACGACGGCGCCCAGACACCTCAGGTCCTTTTGCATGCCTCCTGCTGAATGACAGGTCCCCCAGATGACAGCTGTTATATAAAAAGGGGCGGGGTCTCCAAGGTGATGTCATTGACCATATATGGACATGACCAGGGTTGTGGGGAAGAGGTCCCCCTCAGGGGCGGACTGACCATTGAGCCACTCGGGCACTGCCTGAGGGCCCTGGGCCACTAGGGGGCCCCATCAGGGTTGCCAGCCCAGTAAAACCAGGGACAGTATGTAAAAATCTGTGGTTTTTTTTACATCTATCTGTGTATACTGGGTGTACATGTATGTGTATACTGTGTGATTGTATACTGTGTGTGTGTATACTGTGTGGCCCCATAATCTCTGATTGCCTGGGGGCCCCATAATCTCCTATTGCCCGGGGGTTATCAGTCCACCCCTGGTCCCCCTCCCCCCATTTTGAGGGCATGTGGTCGGAGAAACGCTGTAAACGTTTGACATTTGGATGAACATCCGTACAACAAGATTTCAATCCGAACCTGCATTTCATCATCTGAGTCAGCGACACTCTAAGCCCCTGCAACCTCTTTGCAGCCACTTCCCATCTACATCCACTCCACCTATGGCTGCATGGCATTTCTCAGGGCTGGTTTCCCGATGGTGCCAGTGGACCACGCCTACATAATCCTTCATGGCAGGATTACCAGATATTATTTTAATGAAAGCTGCTGGTTTAAAAAAGATTTGATTTGACCTTTGAAATGCCATTAATGTTAAATTGTTATTTTATAACATTTTATAGACTGGGTTTTTATAGAAATAAATGATGATTATTATTATTATATAAATTAAATTATATATTGTATTATTTTATTATAATTCAATTATTATTATTGAAAATACATTATTATTAATATTATAGAAATAAATTTAAATAAAATGTAATTTCAATGTACCAGGAAGAGTTGTGTGTTAGTTGTGTATTACTGATTGTGCTTTTTTTTATTGCTAGAATTGTCTTTTGGACTCAGATGGTCAGATATCACCCTCTGCTGGCTGTTGGGCAGAATGCGTTTGCTTATTACCAGGTGAGGGGGGTACCTTGCCAGGGGGGACCCCCTGGCAAAGCACCTTGTCTCCATGCTGATGAGGACAAGGGCTCCTTTCCCAAAATCCTGGCCTAGTGGTTGTGGGGGCCTGCGGGGGGGGGGGGGGGGGGGGAGATGGGGGCTTATCACAATCTGAAGGCACCTTTTAACAGTAAGGGGGCGCCCAGATACCAGTCCCCCCCCCCCTTCACAAAGACACAGGTATTATTATTGAAAATAAAATATTATTAATATTATTATTATTATTATAAAAAATAATTTAGTTAGAATGTAATTGCAATGCACCAGGAAAAGTTGTGTGTTGTGTATTACTGATTAGTTGTGTACATTTTAGTTGCCCGAATTGTCTTTTGGACTCAGATGGTCAGATATCACCCTCTGCTGGCGGCTGGGCAGAATGCATTTGCTTATTACCAGTTTTCAAACTTTTAGGTGATTACAGCCGTGCAGTAGGTCATATCCATAATGAAATATTTTTAAATTTTTTTAATCCCCTATGGTACAGAGCAATTTCTGCTAAGGCCCAATCGATTTGGTAAGCAATACATTCTTTCTTATATGCTTTCTTATTATCTTGCAAAAATGATTTTTGTTTTATATGAGCTCCACAGACAAAAAGCAAACCTAACATTTTATTGTACTGTGATCAGTGTGACGGGAGATAGAAATTACACAATGTAAATTATATATTGCGTCCCATTTAAAATGACAAAACACTTAGCATCCTGGTACAAAGGATTGCAAAGTTACAAATGAAATAAACATTTTTTTAACTTAATGTGACAATTAAAAAAAAAAACCCAACAAAACAAATATAAACAAAAATGTTTAAACAATTATTGGTTAAAAAAAATGGGGGGAAAAAATTAGCAGGAAAATAATAGTTAAGGGGAAACAGTAAAGAAGGAGTTAACTTGGGCTGATCAGGGAAAACTAAGAGTTAATAATCTCTCTATGTATGTATCTCTGTTCTGAACAATGTTTATAAACATTGTTACTTTGTATCTCTCTATCTCCTGTCTGATCAATGTTTATAAAAAGTGTTACTTTGTATCTCTCTATCTCCTGTCTGATCCATGTTTATAAACAATTTTACTTTCTATCTCTCTATCTCCTGTCTGATCGATGTTTATAAACATTGTTACTTTGTATCCATCTCCCGTCTGATCGATGTTTATAAACATTGTTACTTTGTATCTCTCTATCTCCTGTCTGATCAATGTTTATAAAAAGTGTTACTTTGTATCTCTCTATCTCCTGTCTGATCAATGTTTATAAACAATTTTACTTTGTATCTGTCTATCTCCTGTCTGATCAATGTTTATAAACATTGTTACTTTGTATCTCTCTATCTCCTGTCTGATCAATGTTTATAAACTTTGTTACTTTGTATCTCTCTATTTGTATCTCTCTATGCGCATGTACAGCTCAGCTTACAGAAGCCAGCCTGATCATCGTGTGTGCCAGGATGACGAGCTTTTGTGCATGAAGTAATGCAAAAAAAGATTGTGCTGAGTCTGTGAGACTCACACGATCGGAAATTCCACCACCAAAAGTCCGATGTGAGCTTTTGGTCGGAAATTCCGACGGTGTGTACGCTCCATCGGACTTTTGCTGGCGGAATTTCCACCAGTAAAAGACTGAGAGCAGGTTCTCTATTTTTCCTGTTGGAAAAAGTTCCTATCGGAAATTCCGTTCGTCTGTATGCAATTCCGACGCGCAAAAAAAAACACGCATGCTCAGAATCAAGTACGAGACGGAAGCGCTCGGTCTGGATTAGCAGAAGGAGCCCAAAGGGTGGCGCGCTTCGTGTGGAACTTCCTTTTCTAGTGCCATCATAGTGTTGTACGTCACCGCGTTCTTGACGGTCGAAAGTTCAGAGAACTTTTGTGTGACCCGTGTGTATGCAAGGCAAGCTTGAGTGGAATTCCGCCGGAAAAACCATCCACGGTTTTTCCAACGAAAATTCCGATCGTGGGCATTACTTGTGGCACAGCAATCAAAGCATATTTTATGGTTAAAAGAATGCTTTTACTTAACCATGTCCCGTTAAGCCTCCCTTCTGTCAATTTGGCCACACCCAATGTTTGCCCGCTACACGCGCCACATTACTGCTGGCCTCGGGGCACCCAAAGGTGTCCAAGGTCTTTTACAATACTATAATGTATACTAAAAAAAAAATTGCCGTGCGCTGGCAAAATGTTTGGGTTTGACTTAAAGAAAAGGTGGCAACCCTAAGTACATTGCTGCATTCATTCCCTCGATCCTGACTAGTCTCCCAGTTCCTGCCGCTGAAAAAACATCCCCACAGCATGATGCTGCCACCACCATGCTTCACTGTTGGGATGGTATTGGCCAGGTGATGAGCGGTGCCTGGTTTCCTCCAGACATGACGCTTGCCATTCAGGCCAATCTTTGTTTCATCAGACCAGAAAATTTTGTTTCTCATGGTCTGAGAGTCCTTTAGGTGCTTTTTGGCAAACTCCAGGTGGGCTGTCATGTGACTTTTATTGAGGAGTGGCTTCCGTCTGCCGACTCTACCATACAGGCCTGATTGGTGGAGTGCTGCAGAGATGGTTGTTCTTCTGGAAGGTTCTCCTCTCTCCACAGAGAAACGTTGGAGCTCTGTCAGAGTGACCATCGGGTTCTTGGTCACCTCCCTGACTAAGGCTCTTCTCCCTCGATCGCCTAGTTTGGCCGGGCGGCCCACTCGAGGAAGAGTCCTGGTGGTTCCAAACTTCTTCCATTTAAGGATGATGGAGGCCACTGTGCTCATTGGGACCTTCAATGCTGCAGAAATGTTTCTGTACCCTTCCCCCGATCAGTGCCTCCATACAATCCTGTCTCTGAGGTCTACAGACAACTCCTTGGACTTCATGGCTTGGTTTGTGCTCTGACATGCACTGATAACTGTGGGACCTTTATATAGACAGGGGTGTGCCTTTCCAAATCATGTCCAATCAACTGTATTTACCACAGGTGGACTCCAATCAAGTTGTAGAAACTTCTCAAGGATGATCAGTAGAAACAGGAGGCACCTGAGCTCAGCTTTGAGCGTCATGGCAAAGGCTGTGAATACTTATGTATATGGGATTTTTCCATTTTTTTTATTTTTATTAAATTTGCAAAGATTTCAAACAAATACCTTTTCAGGTTGTCATTATGGGGGATTGTTTGTATAATTTTGAGGAAAATAATAAATTTAATCCATAGCATGGGAAAGACACTTGGAGGGATATTGGTGCTGCACACCCCAAATGAATACAATATGGGAAAGGTTCCCCCGGGGGGGGGGGGTTGGGTTGGGTTAGCAGCAAGGTTAATGATATTAGGAAATTAATAAGTTAAAAGAAAATCCTTTATTGAAAAGTTGGCATAGCCTGGACATATAGCAGTTACAATATAAGCTCTGGTAAGGAGATATGATACCATTCCAAATACAGAAAGAGCAAACACAAGATTATATACAGCATCACATATTAGAGAGACTGTCGTATAAAATTCGCCGACGCGTTTCGACCTACATGGTCACGGTCTTCCTCAGGGGATAGGTTTACTGTTTAGAAAATTAAATTTTAACATTTCAAGTGTCATCAAATTGTTAGTAGACAGTTTCTATTAAGAAAACATAGGGTATAGCTACCAATAGAGGGTGTGAGTGGGGGGGGGGGGGGGTTTGTAGGTCGAAACGCGTCGGAGGTTTTATCCGTCAGTCTCTCTAATATGTGATGCTGTATATAATCTTGTGTTTGCACTTTCTGTATTTGGAATGGTGTCATATCTCCTTACCAGAGCTTATATTTTAACTGCTATATGTCCATGCTATGCCAACTTTTCAATAAAGGATTTTCTTTTAACTTATTAATTTCCTGATATCATTAACCTTGCTGCTAAAAAAAATAAAAAAAACCAAAACAAAAAACCCTGGGGGAACCTTTCCCATATTATAAATTTAATCCATTTTGGGATAAGGCTGTAACATAACAAAATGTGGAAAAAGTGAAGCGTTGTGAATACTTTCTGGATGCTCTGTGTACAGATTAGGAAGAGTTGAAGGAAAGTTTTTCTTTGCATACCTGTGAAGGGTCAGAGAACTTGAAGCAATGAAGGAAAAAGAGGTCAACGTGACAGCCAGGCAATTAGCATTTTCAAAAGGTAATAAGTATTTTTTTTTTTTAAATCAATACGATGGGAGCATCTATATTTTGCTCAATAAAGGTTTACTTTACAAATCCTGCAGCATTTTCATCAACAAGGACATTTACGGTTATTAGCAAGGGGCCCCTAATATGCCAAAAGACTGTTTTATTGGTCAGTAACCACTAGGTGGCACCATAATACTATGTTATCCATGTTCATGTCACCAACCCCACAGCGCAATACGACATGCAGGATTGGGGATGCTGCATGAGATTTGTACAGTATACAAGATATGCATGCTGCATCTTCAGTGGTTTTTGAAATACAGACTCGATCTGGTGACACAAGCGCTAAAATATCATTGTACATTCGTCAACTGTGCAGTGCAAGGAGCTGCTGCGCACATTTTATTAAGGGTCTATTCCCACCAGGTGCGGTCGGTCTGCATTGGGCAGCTAGTCCAGCACAATCGCACGGCAAAACGAGCTAAAATGCCTTGTCTCCTACCTGGGCCGGTGGTCTGGGGGGGGGGAGGTGGGCGCTGAAAAAAAAAAAAAAGTATGGCAGGCTGCACTTTTTTTAAGCACCCTGCAGTGCGAGGCAATCCCCCCCGCCTGGCACTGCCCTGCAGCCAATACTGACCACTTCAGCTCTGGAAGATATACCCCCCTTCATGATCAGGCCATTTTATTTTTTGCCATACGGCACTGCATTACTTTAACTGACCATTGCGCGGTCGTGCACAATTAGAGCTTTCTTTTGGTGGTATTTTTGATCACCTCTGCGGTTTTTATTTTTGCGCTATAAACAAAAAAAGACCGAAAATTTAAAAAAAAAAACCCAAAAAAACAATATTTTTTAGTTTCGGCTAGTAAACATTCCCAATAAAAAAAAATGGAAAAAAAATCGAATTTATTCATCAATTTAGGCCAAAATATATTCTGCTACATATTTTTGGTAGAAAAAAAAATCCCAATAATATTGGTTGGTTTGCGCAAAAGTTATCGTGTCTACAAACTATGGGGCATTTTTTAAAATTTCTTTATTTACTAGTAATGAGGGCGATCAGCGACTTGTAGCGGGGCTCCGATATTGCGGCGGACAAATCAGACACTAATGCCACGTACACACGAGCGGACTTCTCGTCCGCCTGAACTCCGAAGGACTTTTCGACGGAGTTCCGACGGAGTTCCAATGAAACGGACTTGCCTACACACGATCACACCAAAGTCCGATCGTTTCGAACGTGATGACGTACATCGGACTAGAAAAGGAAGTTCAATAAAGTCCAATAGCTGCCCTAGCGTCGTTTTTTTGCCCGCCGGACTAGCATACAGACGACCGTATTTTTCGATCGGTTGAAACATGTTCTATTTCTAGGTCCGTCTGAATTTTAAACAGAAAAGGTCCGATGAAGCCCACACACGATCGGAATGTCCGACGGATTTGTTCAGTCGGACCTTTTCTGGCGGACAGTCCGCTCGTGTGTACGCGGCATAACTGACACTTTTGACACATTGTGGGAACCAGTGACGCTAAGACCCCTTTCACACTGAGGCGCTTTGCAGGCGCTATAGCGCTAAAAATAGCGCCTGCAAATCGCCTGTAAAGCGCCTCTCCTCTCACTCCAGTGTGAAAGCTCGAGGGCTTTTACATTGGAGCGGTGCGCTGGCAGGACGTCAAAAAAAGTCCTGCAAGCAGCTTCTTTGAGGCGCTTTAGGAGCGGTGTATACACCGCTCCTAAAGTGCCCCTGCCCATTGAAATCAATGGGCAGCGTTGGCAGAGCGCCGCTGCAGCGGGCACTTTGCCGGCGCTTTTGACCCTTTTTTGGCCGCTATCGGGGTTAAAAGTGCCCCGCTAGCGGCCGAACAGCACTGCCAAAACAACGGTAAAGCGCTGCTAAAAATAGCGGCGAAGCAGTGCCGTATCACAAAAAAATGGCCTGGTCAGGAAGGGGGAAAATTTTCCGGTCCTTAAGTGGTTAATCTGAAATGTAGGTCTATAATAAAATGTAATCACATGGGCAGAGCCTGGTATCCTGGAGGGGGGGGGGACGTTTACCGAGATCGGAGTCCACCCCCCCCCCCCCCACCATTGTTGATCGGTTTAGCAAACACAACTGTGATTACAATTTCAACCCCACCCCTTGGCCTTCCAAACGTTTGCTCTGAGTTTGGCAATCCTCTTCTCGGATTCTCTGGGACAATATTGAAGTTGCTGTCAATGATTTACCTCCCCCCCCCCACCCGGCGCAGCTCTGGGGGGCTCTTCATGTAACTCCAGACTTTCATTTCAAAAGCAAATGGTGGCAAGGTGCTGAAATATCCCATCCCTGGATCTATGACGATGAGAAGTATTGAGTATGCGGGTCTTCTGGTGCTGTGCTCGGTATCGGTGTGCGTCTGCGTCGCGGTGCGGGAAGGGAAATTTACATCTCTGCTCAGGTAGGTCTTTCACCTGCAGAATTTTCCATTATTATACGATTTCATTGTCTGATGGTTGCAATATCATCTAGAGATCTGCACCCTCTACAGCCCTGGGGCCCCAAACTGTGGCCCTTGGACCGCCTGTGGCCCTTTGGTATATGATGTGCGCATGGGCGTCCGCAGAACTTTTTTCAGGGGGGGGGTATCATTTTAAGGTCACCTATGCTCTGACCCTTTTCCACAATGTCATCACATTATCACGGTCAGAGACTGAGGACATGGTACAGGAGATGGTCTGAGACTGTGGACATGATACAGGAGATGGTTTGAGACTGTGGACATGATACAGGAGATGGTCTGAGACTGAGGACATGGTACAGGAGATGGTCTGAGACTGAGGACATGGTACAGGAGATGGTCTGAGACTGAGGACATGGTACAGGAGATGGTCTGAGACTGAGGACATGGTACAGGAGATGGTCTGAGACTGAGGACATGGTACAGGAGATGGTCTGAGACTGAGGACATGGTACAGGAGATGATCAGAGACTGCATACATGGCTCAAGAGACTGTAAGAGACTGCGGACATAGTTCAAGAGACTCTAAGAGACTGCATACATGTGAGGGGGTGACAGAGAGAGAGAGAGTGAAAAATACAGAGGGGTGACAGAGAGGGGGTGACAGAGAGGGATGATGGGGGGGTCAGAGAGAGGGACCCCCTAGCCCTGTCTGCAGTCCCTCATGTGCCCCTATGTCCCAGTGGTGTGTGTAATGCTCAGTACGGTACCTTGCATGCCAGTAGGATGTCCATGATGGCCGGCAGTTGGCAAGACCCGTTTTCATTCTGGGTGAGGACAGGGGGTGCTCTGTTCCTTCCATCAGATCTATGATGTGACATGGACCTGGCTGCTTGCATTTTCTTGCCCGCCCTTGTTCTCCTAACCCCCCCGGTCAGTCTGTCCTCCAGGCCTGGGAGCAGTGAGGAGGTTTAAGGAGTCCAGGGGTTCCAGGCTCTGGGAGGCGCCGGGGACGTTGTGCCCCCCACTGTTCTCTGGCGTCTTGCTGCTCTCCTTTCCTGTGGCTTCCGTCTCCTGGGCCGCTCGCTTGCACTATGTAGACCGGGTGATGTCATCCTGCCCACCCCTTGAGGCCTTCGCTGTCCCGCTCCTCGCACCAGCTGTCACTGGCCCTGCTAAACTGTGTACAGGTGCCAGCAGGGCCGGCCGGCGGCGCTAGGATAAAGACCGAGTGGGGAACTCCTGATCCGATTCCTCCTTCCGGGGGGGCACTTGCCCCCCCTTGCCTCTACCTGCGGACACCCATGGATGTGCGGTCTTGGACCTCAGCAGTCTGTAGTGGGAACATTGATTACGGTAACAGCATTCATCTCTACCAGCCTCATGTAACATCTTCCCAGTTTCGTATTGTCTTCTGCAGCATCTCCCCATCAACAATGTATCCTGTCCTCACTCTCTGACCCTCATCTCCTCTATTAGGTCCTCACTCTCTGACCCTCATCTCCTCTATTAGGTCTTCACTCTCTGACCCTCATCTCCTCTATTAGGTCTTCACTCTCTGACCCGCATTTAACCTATTAGGTCCTCACTCTCTGACCTTCATCTCCTCTATTAGGTCTGCAGTCTCTGACCCTCATCTCCTCTATTAGGTCTTCACTCTCTGACCTTCATCTCCTCTATTAGGTCTTCACTCTCTGACCTTCATCTCCTCTATTAAGTCTTCACTCTCTGACCTTCATCTCCTCTATTAGGTCTTCACTCTCTGACCTTCATCTCCTCTATTAGGTCTTCACTCTCTGACCCTCATCTCCTCTATTAGGTCTTCACTCTCTGACCTCATTTAACCTATTAGGTCCTCACTCTCTGACCTTCATCTCCTCTATTAGGTCTGCAGTCTCTGACCCTCATCTCCTCTATTAGGTCTTCACTCTCTGACCTTCATCTCCTCTATTAGGTCTTCACTCTCTGACCTTCATCTCCTCTATTAGGTCTTCACTCGCTGACCTTCATCTCCTCTATTAGGTCTTCACTCTCTGACCCTCATTTAACCTATTAGGTCTTCACTCTCTGGCCCTCATCTCCTCCTATTAGGTCTGCAGTCTCTGGCCCTCATTTCCTCTATTAGGTCTGCAGTCTCTGACCTTCATCTCCTCTATTAGGTCCTCACTCTCTGACCCTCATCTCCTCTATTAGGTCTTCACTCTCTGACCCTCATCTTCTCTATTGGGTCCTTACTCTCTGACCCTCATCTTCTCTATTGGGTCCTTACTCTCTGACCCTCATTTAACCTATTAGGTCTTCACTCTCTGGTCCCCATCTCCTATATTAGGTCTTCACTCTCTGACCCTCATCTCCTATATTAGGTCTGCAGTCTCTGACCTTCATCTTCTCTATTAGGTCTTCACTCTCTGACCTTCATCTCCTCTATTAGGTCTGCAGTCTCTGACCCTCATCTCCTCTATTAGGTCTTCACTCTCTGACCCTCATCTTCTCTATTAGGTCCTTACTCTCTGACCCTCATTTAACCTATTAGGTCTTCACTCTCTGGTCCTCATCTCCTATATTAGGTCTTCACTCTCTGACCCTCATCTCCTATATTAGGTCTTCACTCTCTGACCCTCATCTTCTCTATTAGGTCTTCACTCTCTGACCCTCATCTCCTCTATTGGGTCTGCAGTCTCTGACCCTCATCTCCTCTATTAGGTCTTCACTCTCTGACTGTCCTCTCAACATTTACACTCACTGCCCCCATTATTAGGTCCCTCTTGCTAGTAGCGGGTTGGACCCCCTTTTGCCTTCATTCTTCGTGGCATAGACTCAACAAGGTGTTGGAAACATTCTTCAGAGATTTTGCTCCACAGTGACATGTTGGCATCACACATTAGCTGCAGATTTGTCGGCTGCACATCCATGATTCCAATCTCCCGTTCCACCACATCCCAAAGGTGCTCTGGTGAGTGTGGAGGCCACTGGAGTACAGTGACCTCATTGTCATGTTTAGGAAACCAGTTGTGGTCGTCTTCACCACGTCTAGATGCCTAAATGCATTGAGTTGCTGCCATGTGATTGGAATCTATAGACAAACTGACACTTTAAGACCGGCTAACGTACATTTACATTGCCAGTTTAAAGTGATATACCAGGATGATGCCTGCAGCTACAGGCATTATTCTGATATTGTTTTTTCAGCAGGCGATGCTGTTTTATGTAAAACCAATCAGAGCGGCTAATTAGCTGCTGGATTGCTTTTACAAGCAGTGGAAAGCCCCCACACCGCCCTTCAGGTGCCCTCTGTTGCCTATTTGGGCTCTCCTGTCCCACCGTGGAACCTAGGACTGAAGCGGGTGGTTCCGTGTTTATAAACATTGATCATACAGGAGATAGAGAGCTACAAAGTAACATTGTTTATAAACATTGTTCAGATTGGAGATAGAGGTACAAAGTAACATTGTTTATAAACATTGTTCAGGCAGGAGATAGAGAGATACAAAGTAACATTGAGGTATAGGGGGGGGAGGTGCTGCGCTAACCAGAAGAAAGCTGTAAATCTCTGTCTGTGGTCAATTAATAAAATGACATAAAATCGCATAATAACATAAATCGCATAAATAAGTGTTGACACTAAAAACATTCAAGTATTAATGATCAGCATCCTGTGTATGTGAAAAAAAGTGCATAAAAAATCCTTTTCAGTTGGTATATACTAAATGACAAAAAAAAAAAAAAGATTTTTTTTTTTTTTTTTTGTCATTTAGTATATACCAACTGAAAAGGATTTTTTATGCACTTTTTTTCACATACACAGGATGCTGATCATTAAGACTTGAATGTTTTTAGTGTCAACACTTATTTATGCGATTTATGTTATTATGCGATTTTATGTCATTTTATTAATTGACCACAGACAGAGATTTACAGCTTTCTTCTGGTTAGCGCAGCACCTCCCCCCCTATACCTCAGTTTGATTTTGGGCTTATGTCTGACCCTTGCTTCGGTGCATGCCGCTGTCCAGTCGCATACGTGCGTTTTTACTATTTTTTCTGAGTTTTTGTTTTCTTTTCTTTTTCCAATTGGGTAGCGCAGGAATATTCTTATTACATTACAAAGTAACATTGTTCATAAACATTGATCAGACAGGGGATAGAGAGATACAACGTAACATTGTTTATAAACATTTATGAGACAGGGGATAGAGAGATGCAACGTAACATTGTTTATAAACATTGATCAGACAGGGGATAGAGAGATACAAAATAACATTGTTTATAAACATTGATCAGCTGGGAAATAGAGAGATACAAAGTAACATTGTTTATACACCTTGATCAGATAGGGGACAGAGTGATACAAAGTAACATTGTTTAAAAACATTGATCAGACAGGAAATAGAGAGATACAAAATAACATTGTTTATAAACATTGATCAGACAGGAAATAGAGAGATTGCTTAGAGAGAGATACAAAGGTAATGTATTTAAAAGCAATCCTGGCTAACTAGCTGCTTGATTGCTTTTACAAGTTGCGTAAGGGTGTCCTCTCCCCTCCTGCTTCCCTCTGGTGCCTCTCTGTGCCCTCCCGTCCCACCAGAGACCATATCTTCCCCGATCATCTCTATGGAATGAGAAACTGAAAGCGACGAGTATTTCCTCACTTCCGCCCCCCCTTTATGTAAACAGGTCCTCTTTAACTTGTAAAAAACATCTGATCAACCCGATCTTATTGTGATCAGATGCTTTTAAGTGCAGAGGAGAGATCTGGGGTCTGATAGACCTCAAATCTCTCTATAAAGACATTCCTTGTGATAACAATAAAAGTGATAAAAAAAATGAAAAAGAAAGTGTAGAAAAAAAAGAAACAAAATAAATGTTAAAATAATATTTTTTCTTTAAGTGCCTGGTCCCACCATGATTGCCCGCAAAGGCGAATGCACGTTTCTGTACATAAGCGGCGATTGCACCACACATGTGAGGTACCGCAGCGAGCGCCAGAGCGAGAGCAATAATTCTACCTCCAGACCTCCTATGTAGATCTAAACTGGTAACCTGTAGAGGGCGTCGCCCTTTAGAGTTTTTTAGGCACCATCATTTGTCGCCGTTCCAAGGGTGTGCGTAATTTTAAAGTGTGTTACTGTTAGGTATCTATTTAATAAAGCGCTGCCCAAATATCGTGTGACATAAGAAACAAAACCAGTTTTTTTTCAATGGTCTCTGCTCAATAAATATATCATATTTTGGAGTTCTAAGTGATTTTATAGCAAAAAAAAATTTTAAAAGTCAGAATTGGCCCCGGACAGGACGTAGTTATTTGTGCACCTGCGTTGTCACCCTGTGGCATGTGGTCCTGATAAAAAACTGCTAACAGTCTTGCTGACACACATGATGTGAACGGGGTTGTCACTGTCAGGAAGTTGGTGCCGAGTAATGATGGGCAGCTGATGCTGGAGGGAGTGCCTATAGACAGGAAGTGGCTAAAAGAGGCTGAAGGAGATCAGCAGCACTGAGATGGGAAAGAGGATGAAGAAAGGTAAAAAGAGTATTTTACAAAATGACAATTGTTCATAATACACGAGTCAAACATTTGCTTTACATCTTCATACTGTATATGGCGGCTCTTGGACTCCTCGGGGACAGCGATGTGTTCTAAACATTTGTTGTTATTAGTCTGTTTACCTCTCAGAACCAATAGTGCATTGCTGTATTATCCCATGAACAGATGTACCGCGCGCTTTATAGGAGCAAACAACAAAAACTGTATAGAAACATTTTAATGGCTGACTTGTTCCATATGCTGGAATGTCATTAGCTTCTGTCGGTTCCTCTTGATGAACGGCGATCTGTTTATTGTAAAATGACTGAATACAAATTGCCATCTGATAAAGCCCTGGGGCCCTACCTGTGCCCCTTATTGGGTGGCCCTTGGACCCCATTAGTCAATTGTTAGTGTTTTCTCTGCCTAGGTAGGAACTCGGGGCCAGAGCAGAAAAATGTTCATTGGAAGTTATATCGTTTGGTTTATTCCTTTTACACTTACTTATGATTCTTTTTGTGCTGTATTATGTTTTCTATGACCTTTTTTAGTGAATCTTACTGAGAAGAATATAAAATGTCTCTTCAAACTTGTCTTCAGTCTCTTACCAACTCCTGTATTATGTCTGCAGTCTCTGACATCATCTGTATCATGTCTGCAGTCTCTGACCATCTCCTGTCATCTCCTGTACTATGTCTGCAGTCTCTGACCATCTCTGTAGTATATCTGTAGTTTCTGGCCATCTCTGTAGTATGTCTGTAGCCTCTGACCATCTCCTGTATCATGTCTGCAGTTTCTGACCATCTCCTGTATCATGTCTGCAGTCTCTGACCATCTCCTGTATCATGTCTGCAGTCTCTGACCATCTTCTGTATCATGTCTGTAGTCTCTGATGATATCTGTAGTCTCTGACCATCTCCTGTATCATGCCTGTAGTCTCTGACCATCTCCTGTATCATGTCTGCAGTCTCTGACCATCTCTTGTATCATGTCTGCAGTCTCTCACCATCTCCTGTATCATGTCTGTAGTCTCTGACCATCTCTGTAGTATATCTGTAGTCTCTGGTCATCTCTGTAGTATGTCTGTAGCCTCTGACCATCTCCTGTATCATGTCTGCAGTCTCTGACCATCTTCTGTACCATGTCTGCAGTCTCTAACCGTCTCCTGTATCATGTCTGCAGTCTCTGACCATCTCCTGTATCATGTCTGCAGTCTCTGACCATCTCCTGTATCATGTCTGCAGTCTCTGACCATCTCCTGTATCATGTCTGCAGTCTCTGACCATCTCCTGTATCATGTCTGCAGTCTTTGACCATCTCCTGTATCATGTCTGCAGTCTTTGACCATCTCTTATAGTATAGTCAGTGCTGGGGACAGAGTAATCCTGAGAAGTCATACTCAATAAGATGCTAACTAAACCTGAAGAAAAATTGTTCCTGGATCAGATTGCTGTATTTACATCTTTATGTTTTATCCCCCAGATCATCCAGAAGCGCAGACACTCCCACCCCCGTAGACTGCCGGCTCGGTCCGTGGTCTGACTGGACTCAGTGCTTTCCATGCCAAGGTAGCAAAGTAAGACTTGTTTTGTTATCCGAGGATTCATTTCTTTAATACACTATTATGGACAGATAATTGAACTTCCCTTGTTGGTGGCCCCATTGCAGACAGGGGTTGTAACCCTTCCACAGTCCATCCAAACCTGGGCTTTTGATTGTCTTCATTCTAGGTGCTCTTTTAGGCTCTGTTCACACTGCCCCATAGAACAGCAAAGTTGCACTACATGATCGTACTGAGAATCGGATCAACATCGATCGCAGCAGTGTGAACTGACCCTTAGGCTCGATTCACACTAGCGCGTTTTTTGATGCATTTTGCATTTTGCAGAAATGCACGGGAATTTTTTAACATGGGTTCCTATGGAACATGTTCACATCAATGCTTTTTTGTATCTCTGCGTTTTTGGAAAGGGTCGGGGACTTTTTTTCATGCAAAATGCAGCGTTTTGCATGTAATGGATTTCAATGGACAAGCATCAAAAACGCAAGTGCACCGTTTTTGCAGCGTTTTTGATGCGTTTTTGGTGCGTTTTTGATGCGTTTTTGCCGTTTTTTTTTTTTTTTTTATTATTTTTACATTTTTTTTTAGACTGTAAAAAAAAACTGTAAAAAAAAAACAAAAACAAAAAACGCAAAACGCAAATCGCGGCAAAAACGCGGCTCAAAAACGTGGCAAGCATGAAAAAAAAACCTCCAAAAACGCTCAAAAGCAACATGCATAGGTGTGAATCGAGCCTAAGGCTCCATTCACACTAGCGCGTTTTTTGATGCATTTTGCATTTTGCAGAAATGCACGGGAATTTTTTAACATGGGTTCCTATGGAACATGTTCACATCAATGCCTTTTTGTTTCTCTGCATTTTTGGAAAGGGTCAGGGACTTTTTTTCATGCAAAATGCAGCGTTTTGCATGTAATAGAATTCAATGGACAAGCATCAAAAACGCAAGTGCAGCGTTTTTGCAGCGTTCTTGATGCGTTTTTGGTGCGTTTTTGATGCGTTTTTGCCGTTTTTTTTTTTAACTTTTTTTTTTTTTTTTAAGACTGCAAAAAAAAATGTAAAAAAAAACGCAAAACGCAAATCGCGGCAAAATCGCGGCAAAATCGCGGCAAAAACGCGGCTCAAAAACGTGGCAAGCATGAAAAAAAAACCTCCAAAAACGCTCAAAAGCAACATGCATAGGTGTGAATCGAGCAACATGCATAGGCTCGATTCACACCTATGCATGTTGCTTTTGAGCGTTTTTGGAGGGTTTTTTTTCATGCTTGCCACGTTTTTGAGCAGCGTTTTTGCCGCGTTTTTGCCGCGTTTTTGCCGCGATTTGCGTTTTGCGTTTTTTTTTTTTTTTTTTTTTAGTTTTTTATACAGTCTAATAAAAAAATTTTTAAAAATTAAAAAAAAACAAAACGCAAAAACGCATCAAAAACGCATCAAAAACGCTGCAAAAACGGTGCACTTGCGTTTTTTATGCTTGTCCATTGAAATCCATTACATGCAAAACGCTGCATTTTGCATGAAAAAAAGTCCCCGACCCTTTCCAAAAACGTAGAGATACAAAAAAGCATTGATGTGAACATGTTCCATAGGAACCCATGTTAAAAAATTCCTGTGCATTTCTGCAAAATGCAAAATGCATCAAAAAACGCGCTAGTGTGAATGGAGCCTAAGGCTCGATTCACACCTATGCATGTTGCTTTTGAGCGTTTTTGGAGGTTTTTTTTTCATGCTTGCCACGTTTTTGAGCCGCGTTTTTGCCGCGATTTTGCCGCGATTTTGCCGCGATTTTGCCGCGATTTGCGTTTTGCGTTTTTTTTTTTTTTTTTTTTTTTTTACATTTTTTTTTACAGTCTTAAAAAAAATTACAAAAAAAAAAAAAAATGTAAAAAAAAAAAAAAAAAAAAAAAAAAAACGGCAAAAACGCATCAATAACGCACCAAAAACGCATCAAAAACGCTGCAAAAACGGTGCACTTTTTTGATGCATTTTGCATTTTGCAGAAATGCACGGGAATTTTTTAACATGGGTTCCTATAGGAACATGTTCACATCAATGCCTTTTTGTTTCTCTGCATTTTTGGAAAGGGTCAGGGACTTTTTTTCATGCAAAATGCAGCGTTTTGCATGTAATAGAATTCAATGGACAAGCATCAAAAACGCAAGTGCACCGTTTTTGCAGCGTTTTTGATGCGTTTTTGCCGTTTTGTCTTTTTTTTTTTTTTAATATTTTTTTAAATTTTTTTTAAGACTGTAAAAAAAAATGTAAAAAAAAAAAAAACCAAAAAAAAAAAACCGCAAAACGCAAATCGCGGCAATATCGCGGCAAAATCGCGGCAAAAACGCGGCTCAAAAACGTGGCAAGCATGAAAAAAAAACCTCCAAAAACGCTCAAAAGCAACATGCATAGGTGTGAATCGAGCCTAATGCTGGCCATACACTATACAGAAAATCGGCCGAACCCCTTTTCGAAAAACGAACGTTCGACCGTGACCGCAAACGATCGTGCCATCATATAATGACCGATAATCTGTTCAGTGGACATGAATAAATAATTTTGTGTTCGTTTTTTTACATATACCTAGTGCAGGCAGTTCGGACGGGAAACACATTAACCTTGCAATTTATCGTACGTTCGGCAGAAATTTTCCAAACATGCCGTTCGTTTTTTTTCCACAAAAACGTCACAAACGATTATCGATTTGTACCCACTAACTTGCCGAAAAACGAACGAAGTGTCCATACGAACGATTTTTCGGCCGATTTTTCGTATAGTGTATGGCCAGCATTAGGCTCGATTCACACCTATGCATGTTGCTTTTGAGCGTTTTTGGAGGTTTTTTCTTCATGCTTGCCACGTTTTTGAGCCGTGTTTTTGCCGCGATTTTGCCGCGATTTTGCCGCGATTTGCGTTTTGCGTTTTTTTTTTTTTTTTACAGTCTTAAAAAAAATTACAAAAAAAAAAAAAATTAAAAAAAAAAAAAAAAACGGCAAAAACGCATCAAAAACGCACCAAAAACGCTGCAAAAACGGTGCACTTGCGTTTTTGATGCCTGTCCATTGAAATCCATTACATGCAAAACGCTGCATTTTGCATGAAAAAAAGTCCCTGACCCTTTCCAAAAATGCAGAGAAACAAAAAGGCATTGATGTGAACATGTTCCATAGGAACCCATGTTAAAAAATTCCCGTGCATTTCTGCAAAATGCAAAATGCATCAAAAAACGCGCTAGTGTGAATGGAGCCTAAACCTGTTTCCTAGCCCAATTTGCACTCGCCAATGTGAGGATGGGGGCCAGAGACCGGACCCCTCCACCCTCCTGGTTGTGCCTGTTCAACCCCCTCACTCCCAGGGGCATCCACATGCTGGCCCATCATTTAGGATTGCCACTAGAGCTGCACGACTTGGCCAAAATGAGAATCACGATTTTTTTGCTTAGAATAAAGATCACGATTCTCGCGGCGTAAAATCTTTCACATTATACAAAAAAAATTGGGCTAACTTTACTGGTTATTTTTTTTTTTTTTTTTTTTTTTTATTCATAAAGTAATTTTTCCCCAAAAAATTGCATTTGACATAAAATATTGCAACAACCACCATTTTATTCTCTAGGGTCTCTACTAAAATTATATATCTATATCTATATCTATAATGTTTGGGGGTTATAAATCATTTTCTAGCAAAAAAAAAATATTTTAACTTGAAACCAACAAATGTCAGAAAAAGGTTTAGTGTTTAAGTTATTAAACTTTCCTCATTTACACACCGAAGTCTATTCCTTTGACAAATTGTTACAATGTTCAGACTTAGTTCCACTGCTAAAGAATGTTGTGATACTTGGCAGACTGCCCGTTTTTTTTCTGTGGCTTCAGCAGAGCAGAGAGAATTCTCTGCATAGAAAGAATCGGGAAATACTTTTGTCAAGATCGCAACGGGGGAAAAAAAATTGCGATAGCGATTCTTGACGATTAATTGTGCAGCTCTAGTTGCCATCTGTCCGATTTAGACCCAGGCAGTCCAGGTTTTGAATGCTGTGTCCGGGTTTCCCTCTGCCTGAGACCTGGACACCAGTGCCGCCGACAGGGGGTACCATGAGGCCTACTGTAGGGGCCCCAGCACACAGGAGGACCCGGACAGCAGGGGATCAGAGTGGTAGGCGGGGGGGGGGGGGAGCAATTACAGAGGAGACAAAAGAGAAGAGAGAGAGAGGTGCTAGATAGCCGCTGGTGCGGTAATTTTTAATTGTCAGGCGGCTAAGTCGCCTGACAGGTCACCCCTGGGTGAACCGCCACTGGCACTATTTTTTTTTGCTAGAAAATTACTTTGAACTCCCAAACATTATATATATTTTTTTAAAGCAGAGGCCCTACAGATTAAAATGGTGGGTGTTGCAATTTTTTTTTTCACAAAGTATTTGCACAGCGATTTTTCAAAAACACTTTTTTGAATTTAATGCACAAAACACACTATATTGCCCAAATGTTTGGTAAAATATAAAAGACGATCTTATGCCGAGTACATAGATACCAAACGCGACATGCTTTAAAATTATGCACACCCGTGCAGAGGCGACAAACTATATACATTTTTAAAAGCCTTTACAGGTTACCACTTTAGATTTACAGAGGCGGTCTACTGCTATAATTACTGCCCTCGATCTGACGTTCGTGGTGATACCTCACATGCATGGTGCAATTGCTGTTTACATACAACACGAGACCGACGCTTGCGTTCACCTTTGCGCGTGTGCATGGGGGGACAGGGGTGCTGTATTTTATTTTATTTTTTTTAATTATTCATTTAATTTATTTATTTTTTACACTGTCCCTTTCATTTTTTTTTTTTTAATCATTTTTATTGTTATCTGAGGGAATGTAAATATTCCCTATGATAGCAATATGTAGTGACAGGTACTCTTTTTAGAAAAATGTGGGGTCTATTATATTCTAGATCTCTCCTCAGCCCTTAAAGCATCTGACCACACCAAGATCGGTGTGATAAGATGCTTTCCCAATTTCCCAATGGAGCTATTTATATCTGGCGAAACTGAAGTCATGAAATGCTCATAGGTTCCAGTTTCTTAGGCCATAGAGAGCCGTTCTAGTCTCCGATCAGCTCTATGGTCAGCTGGTGGAACAACCAGCTGCATTCTTGGTTTCCCCGGTGGGACAGGAGGACAGGCGAGCCCGAGAAAACCATGGAAAACGTTTGGATTGCTTTTTACATGAAAGTCGACCGCCAGCTGAAAAAACGATACTAATGAATGAATGAATGAATGATTTGTAAAGCGCTGCTAATGCGAACTGAATCGCCTCAAGGTGATGATACCTAAACCTGCAGGCATCATTCTGGTACAACCACTCAAAGTCCAGCAACATACCAGTATGTCGCTGGTCCTTGTTGGGCATATATTGTAATGTTCTTTTTTTTCATGCAGCCTGTGAGTTAAATGAAAAAGAGAACCTAACAGATTCCTCCATTTACATCAATCGATCGGTGGTATGCCCACCATTAGAATACTGCCCTGCATCCACCCATTTCTAATGATGGGCATACATGCACCGTTCTTTTTTTTAGTTCAGTCCCTGGGCTGAGTGAAAAAAAAGAACCTAACAGATTCCTCCATTCACATCGATCGATGTGGATAAAGAAATCTCTGCCAAGAAAGGAAAATAAAAATATATGCCGAAGCATAGGGGCAATCTGCTCCTAATGTCCACCCCTGTCCCTATGCTTCGGCATATATGCTCTTTTTTAACTGTGGATGTGAAATCACCTCCTACAGCGCTGGAGTTGCTGATTTACGTATCGTGAGAACAAACCCTGTTGCTGTCGAAATAAATAAATCAGTGCTGCAGTTGAATGGCGTACCTGCAAAGCAAACAATGGTAATAATAAATCACAGTATCAATAAAATATTAACTCAATAAAACACCTTTTTTTTATTGCAATCTGTGCCAAAAAAAGGGTAAAAAATATATGCTTTAGCATAGGGGCAATCCGCCCCTAATGTCCACCCCTGCCCTCATGCTTCGGCATATATGCTCTTTTATTAAATGTAGTGGTGAAATCACCTACTACAGCTCTGGAGTCACGGATTTACGTATAGTGAGAGCAAAGCCTGTTGCTGTCAAAATAAATAAGCCCGTGCTGCAGCTGAATGGCGTACCTGCAAAGCAAATAATGGTTAACAATAAAACACAGTAACATTACAGTATAACAGTAGGACATACCTGCAAAGCAAAGACGATTAAACACAGTAACAATAAAACATTACAGTTAAGCATAAAATACAGTAAAACAGAGCAGAACAATAGAGAGAGAAGAGCAATAAAACAACAACTATTTTAGGCTTTTTTATTTTATTAATTTTTTAATTTTCCATCGGAATTTCTGTCACACAACATTTGAGAGCTAGTTCTCAAATTTTCCGACAACAAAATCCATTGTCGTAAATTCTGATCGCGTGTACACAATTCCGACGCACAAAGTTCCACCCATGGTCGGAATCAAGCAGAAGAGCCGCACTGGCTATTGAACTTCATTTTTCTCGGCTAGTCGTACATGTTGTACGTCACCGCGTTCTTGACGTTCGGAATTTCCGACCAACTTTGGGTGACCGTGTGTATGCAAGACAAGTTTGAGCCAACATCCGTCGGAAAAAAAACATGGATTTTGTTCTTGGAAAATCCTATCGTGTGTACGGGGCATAAAAGTTCCTTAGGGTCTCTCACAACACAATGGCCATCTAACATCTTCCGAGACCCTGTGTGATAGTGTGCCCTAGGACTGTGCTGTGCTGTACCCTATGCTAATACTCCACTAGTGTGTGGTAGCGACGGAAACGGTCACCGATGCAGAGACAAGGTTGGTCAGGACAGGAGGGACATTTTCTACAGACACGACATCTTCTTTGGGATGTTCTTTGGATAAAAGTACCAGGGAGGACATCCGGAAAGTGCCTCTCATGCAGCCGGCTCACTGCATTTGCATTGGGAAGTCTGGAAACAGAAGGGCTGTGATGATCTCTTCCTGGAATTTTAGGAAGGATCCAGTTCTTCCTGACGCTTTGTATAGCACATAAGCGTTCAGCAGAGCCAATTGGAGTGAGTATACAGACACTTTTTTTTTATACCAGTGTCTGGCCTTATGGGCAATTAAGTATGGCGCCATCAACTGGTCGTTGAAGTCCACCCCCATATTAAGGTTGTATTTGTGGACACAGAGGGGCTTCCCAACAACGCCAGTCGCCATTGGAATTTGGACTGCCGTGTCTGCGTGAATGGAAGACAGAACAAAAACATTCCGTCTGCCCCTCCACTTCACTGCAAGCAATTTATTACACCTCAAGCTGGCTCTCTCCCCTGTCTAAGTCGGCACTCTACAAGCCGTGGGGGGGAAGCCCCAGCGATTAGATTGCACAGTGCTACATGCGCCAATTCCAGAATCAAAAAGGTGACTAAAAAGTGGCACACTTGTGTAATAATTGTCCACATACAAGTGGTACCCCTTTCCGAATAAGGGTGAGACCAAGTCCCGAATAATCTTACCGTTGCTCCCTATGTAGTCTGAGCAGTCACGGGGCTCCACATTGCTGTCTTCTCCCTCATAAACAATAAAACTATATGTATAGCCTGTGGCTCTGTCACAGAGCTTATACATCTTGACCCCATATCTGGTAGGCTTGCTGGGAAGATACTGTTTGAAAGCAAGGCGGCCAGAAATCTTAATCAGGGACTCATCAGCGCAGACAACTTGATCGGGAATAAACAAGGCTGCAAATTGTTGGTTGAAATGGTTCACGAGGGGCCGAATTTTGTGGAGCCGATCATATTCAGGGTCACGACAGAGTTCATTGTTGTTGAAGTGCATGAACCGCAAGATTTGCTCATATCTAGTCCTGGTCATGTAAGCAGAGCACGCGGGCATATGGTGAATTGGGTCAGTGGACAAATATGACAGCAACTCACTCTTTTTAGTAATGCCCATGAGAAGGGATAGGCCCAGAAAGGTCTTAAATTTGGGAACCGTTATAGGTTTCCAGCCAAATTCTCTGGCAATGGTCAAATTTGTATTTGCGGCAATAAATTAACCAGCGTGTGATTTGCTTTGGTCCACAATAGATCTGTACAGATCTTCCCTGAAAAACATCTCGTAAAATTCAAAGGTACTAAAATCCGCTGTTTCCACCTGAATTCCGGGTTGGCCGGTGAATGGGGGCAGTACGGGCGCTGCAGAAGTGGTGGGCTGCCAATCAGGATTTGCAAACCCATCACGAAGGACACTATGGGATCTACGGGCCTCTCTTTGAATACTTGTGTTAGCCACGGCACCAGCTTGAATTGTACTTATGGAGCTCGCCATGTCACCAAGTGTTACTGCAGTGCTGGTTTGTCTACGACCGGGACATACTAGGCTGCTGGTGCTTGCCAGTTCACCAGAAGGTTGAGCAGCACTTGTACTGGCTCTCTGCTGCGGTTGTTGCATCTCACCAACGGGGTTGGGTATGCCTGCTCTTAGCAGGGACCACTTTTCTGTCGTCAGAGATATCTGTCAGGGTACCGCTGCTCTCTACAGGTTCGTATACTGAGCCTGAATCTGACAGTGAGGCTTCCCCTTTGCCCTCATCTGTCATGCTCAGTAACGTGTAGGTCTCTTCACTAGTGTACAGCTAGTGCGACTCACAGGTAAAAGAGTACCTGGTTGTCAGTGACTGGCTACAAAAAAAATGAACTGTTAGTGCTAGCAGGGATCAGACATGCCTCTGCTAATGCTGCAGTTTTGTGTGCTGTGTTTTGTAAGTGACAATGATCTGTTGATACTGCAGTTGGGTGGGCTGGGCGGAGGGGCTAAACGCAGGTGCTGGCAGGTGTCTGGGCTGATCATGCTAACGCCACGTTTTTGGGAACACTATACTACTGGGGAAGCTAGTATAAATCTGATCAGATCAAAGATGCGCTCAAACCCTATTCTAGTAAGGGAGGTGTATGGTGTGTGTGTGTGTGTTAGCGCTACTGGCAATCAAAGGGTTAAAATCTGACGCTGTCTGGGATTGAAGCTAACTGATGCTGACACCTAACTGATGCTAATTAGCTAACCACTAATACAGTGATCAGAAAAAGATCTGTACACGCCACAGCGACAGGGAGTCAAAGGGTTAACTGGGGGTGATCAAGGGGTTAAACCTTTATTAGGGACTCTATAGAGGGTACCCTAAACCTGACGCTGTCTGGGATTGAAGCTAACTGATGCTGACACCTAACTGATGCTAATTAGCTAACCACTAATACAGTGGTCAGAAAAAAGATCTGTACACGCCACAGCATCAGGGAGTGAAAGGGTTAACTGGGGGTGATCAAGGGGTTAAACCTTTATTAGGGACTATTTAGAGGGTACCCTAAACCTACCTGGGCCTACCGCTAACTACCCTAAGGCTGACACCACTATAGTGATCAGTGAAAAATCTGAAAACTCCACTTGGTGACACTGACGGGGAGTGAAAGGGTTAACTGGGGGGGATCAGGGGGCGATCAGGGGGTTAAAAGTGTGCCTATGTGTCGTGGTGTTAGTGTAGTGCTTGGTGTACTCACTGTAGATTTCTTCTCTCACGCTGGAACTGAAAAGGGCTCCACGAGGGGAGGTGACACCATTTCCCCTGCCTGTGTTTACATTACACAGGCAGAGAAGGCATTTCATTCGCCAGAACCGATCAGCAGGTCGAGGTCAGATCATTGGTCCGGGCTTGTAGATCGATTGTGTTCTGTAACGAATCCTATCGGAGCGGGGACTGCGAGGCGCACGCACGGGCCCCCCACCTGCGCACGCGAGCGACGTACAGCTACAGCGATTCGCGCAGCCGAGCCAACCTGCCGCAGTATAACTGCGGCGACTGGTCGGCAACTGGTTAATAAACAGTGAGGTTGATTTACTTAATTAGTAGAGCATGTTAACTTTTAAAGAGATTTTTTTTTTTTGAAAAGAAAATTTTAATTTAACCACTCCCCCCCCCCCGCATGCCCCCTATTGAGCACAGCAGTTTTTACATTTCTGCTACGGACCTGATTATTCGGCAATAACTTTCTCATAAGGTTACAAAATAATTCAAGGATTGCATTTTTAGGAACAACACACATTTTATTTTCATGATATTGTATTGCAAGAAAATTAACTTTAACAATCTTTAGATAAACAAGTAACACAACTAAAGAAAACATTTTTTTTTTTATTTGACAAAAAAAATGTGTAACTGTGAATTAAAAAAAATATTTTCATATATAATTTATCCTGTTTAAAATTACACTAAAATTAGGATTCTGGTACAAAGCATTGCAAAGCTATGTACAATTTTTTTTTTTTTTCAATGTTGCACTTTTTTTAATGTGACACAAATACAACAACAAAAAAAATGTAATGAATAATTAGAAGGAAAAAAAACAGCATAATAGTTGAAGGAGAAGAAGGAGTTAATTATGGCTGATCAGGGTAAATGAAAGGTTCCAGCGGAGTCCGCCAGCTCAGCGGGAGATTCGCTCCTTTGATGTCCGCTGAGCCACGTGGGTGACAGGTCCGTGTCTGCTCACTGAAAAGGGGGGGGGGGGGGGCTGTCAGAGGACCACTGATTCCTATGGAGAAAACTGACAGCATGTCCATGTTCATCAGATGTTATCCGATCCGATCCGCCAAGACGGATGGCGAACATATCGCCATACGTCTGTCTTGAGCGGATCGGATGGCAGGCGGGTGTCAATGGACACATCTCCCCTGACACCCGCTTGCCCCTAGGAGTCAATGGGTGACCCGCTCGGATCTGCCTGAAAAATGGACAGGCGGAGGAGGATCCGAGCTGGCTTGCCGTATGAAAGGGGCCTAATATGGGTTTAAACATACAAAACATTTTTTTCCACATTTCAGGATGCTTTAACTGATCTGCACTGATTAACTTTGATCTGCAGAGGAATGAAACAGAGTTGATACAACCGTAATAATGTTGTTACTTTATATCTCTCTGTCTCCTCTCTGGTCAATGTTTATAAACAATATTACTTTGTATATCCCTATCTCCTGTCTGAACAATGTTTATAAACCATGTCACCTTATCTCTCTAGTTTCTATCTGAAGAATATTTATGAACAATGTTATTTCATATCTCTTTCGATCTCCGGTCTGATCAATTTTTATAAACAATGTTACTTTGTTTCTCTCTGTTTCCCGTCTCATCAATGATTATAAACAATGTTACTTTGGGGTTGATTTACCAAAAATCAAAGCGCCTGTGAATGTTGAAAAATGCTGTTGCACTCTGCTAGTGTAGTTGCTGCAGAGCTTAGTAAATGAGGTAAAGCTTTACTTTGCAAAGAATACCCAATCATGTGCAAGGTTAAAAAAAAAAAAGCATTTTTTCCTGCACATGATTGGACGATGGAGGTCAGCAGAGCGTCTCCTCATTTACTAAGCTCTGGAGCAACTGTGCACAGTTTTTTTGCCCTTAAACCCCTTTCACACTGGCGTTCGCGGTAAAGAGCCGCTCGTTTTAGTGGCGATTTAGCGCTGTTTAAGCAGCGCTTTTTTTCGGCCGCTTACGGGACGCTTTTAACCCCAAAGAAGGGGTTAAAAACTCCCATGTTGTGGCACTTGGAAAGCGCTTTTCAGGCGCTTCGGAAGCGCTGCCCGTTCATTCCAATGGCCAGGGCATTTTGGGAGCGCTAAATACAGCGCTTCCAACCCGCCCCAAAGATGCTGCTTGCAGGACTTTTCGGAATGTCCTGCAAGCGCACCGCCCCCCCAGTGTGAAAAGTCACACTTGAATGAATAGGAGGCGGTTTTCAGGAGCTTAGCAGAAGCTACTTCCAGCGCTAAGGCGCCTGAAAACCGCCCTGGCATGAAAGGGGTCTTAGTAAACCCACCCCAGTGTGTCTCTCCATCTCCATTTTCAGAGATGAGAATTGCTGCCAACTGGAGGGGGGGGGGGGGGGGGGGAGGATGTGGCAGAGAAAAGAAGGACATACTACATACGACCTATATACTTTTGTGACTTTTTTATGGGCATGTGTAGCACTTTCAATGTCCTTAAAGGGGAAATATAGCAAAAGCGAACTTTGAAATGAATACTTACCGTAGTCATGTGCATTACCTGGGCCTCTGTCGCAGGGATTTGCCCATCATTAAGTCCAGCTTAATGATGGGCAAATCCCTGATGCCCTGGGCTCACAAGAGGGCGTTCCATTCAGGACTGGCACTGGATTGCAAAGCAAAAGTCTGCTGGGGACAGCTGTGGATATAAGGTGAGTATTGCAGCGAAGGCAAAAGTATTGCTTTTTTTAAAATTTTATTTTAACTGGTGCATGGTATGGGTTATGGATAAGCTGGAGTTGGGCTTTAAATACAGTGTTCCCTTCTGCTACTAATTATTCATTAATTACAGCCTTGTAGACTAAATCTAAATAAACATATTCGTTTTGGAAAATGGAAAAGCGGAACAAATCAGAGATGCGGGACGGATGATTAAGCAACTATTAACTTATCGCTTGGTGTGCTAAATCCGGCGCATCTGTTATTGTAATTATCATTGTTTTCGTAACCTGGTACAGATTTCAATTAACGTCAAATGGAAGTAATTGAGATTGAGGGAGAGAAAGAATTACAGAACGTTTATTCTGATTTATTTCACCGCCGGAGCCGCCGATTTCAGAAAAACAAAAAAAAAACTCTTCTGGAGAAAAGTAAACACTCTACTGGGGTGTGAAGGTGATCTACAAAACTTCTTGTAATTGTAAAAACTTCGGCTTGAAACTTTTTAAATAGATTTTTTTTTCCCCTGACATTCTGCTGCCAAATGGGCGGAGTTTAGTGATATTCTTAATTGGCGAACTTAACCCTTTCACTGCCTAACCTGTTTAAGCAGACGTTTAGGCCTGAAGATAATGTAACACCCCCCCCCCCCCCAACATTATACTGTGCCTTGAAAAAGTATTCACACCCCTTGAAATTTTTCACATGTTGTCATGTTACAACCGAAGACCTAAATGTATTTTACTGGGATTTTATGTGATAGACCAACACAAAGTGGCACATAATTGTGAAGTGGAAGGAAAATGATAAATGGTTTTCAAACGTTTTTTACACCTAAATATGTGAAAGGTGTGGGGGGCATTTGTATGGCGCCCCCCTCAGTCAATACTTTGTAGAATCACCTTTCTCTGCAATTACAGCTGCAAGTCTTTTTGGGGATGTCTCTACCAGCTTTGCACATCTAGAGAGGGACATTTTTGCACATTCTTCTTTGCAAAATATCTCAAGTTCTGTCAGATTGGATGGAGAGCGTCTGTGAACAGCAATTTTCAAGTCTTGCCACAGATTCTCAATTGGATTTAGGTCTGGACTTTGACTGGGCCATTCTAACACATGAATATGCTTTGATCTAAACCAAAGGGGGCTGAATACAAATGCACCCCACACTTTTTGTTTATTTGTAAAAAACATAGAAAACCATTTATCATTTTCCTTCCACTTCACAGTTATGTGCCACGTTGTGTTGGTCTATCACATAAAATCCCAATAAAATACATTTACATTTTTGGTTGTAACATGACCAAATGTGTTAAATTTCAAGGGGTATGAATACTTTTTCAAGGCACTGTAAGTACCTGAAGCTAAATAAATTAATTCTTCTCAGTTTTGAGATTTTTTTTTTTTTTTTGCTTCCTGTTGTGTTTCTGAAATAGGAAGTAAGGGAAAATCTTTCCGATGTGACACGGGCAGAAAAAGAACCTAAAAAAAAAAAAAAAAAAAAAAAAAAAGAGGCGTAACTTAAAGGAGTTGTAAACCTGTGACCGGCCCCCCAGCCCCCCATTTTATTTACCTGAGTCCTGGAATTTCGCCCGGCGGGGGCGCGCTGTCTCTCTGCCCGGGGTTCTCGGCTCTTGGTTGGATAGATTGATAGCAGGGCAGTCATTGGCTCCCACTGCTGTCAATCGAATCCAATGACGCGGGCACTGAGGGGCGGGGCCGAGTCATACATTCGGCCTCTATGGTCGCTGAATGCTGAACTCGGGAGCGCGCCCGCAAGGTAACCCCCTCGGGAGAGCGCTTCTCCTAGGGCAGGGATATGCATTTAGTGGACCTCCAGCTGTTGCAAAACTACAAGTCCCATCATGCCTCTGCCTCTGGGTGTCATGATTGTGGCTGTCAGAGTCTTGCTATGCCTCATGGGACTCGTAGTTCTGCAATAGCTGGAGGTCTGCTAATTGCATATCCCTGGGTTAGGGGGTTATATGATGTGGGGAGGAGCTGCGAGAGCCGCCGAGGGACCCCAGAAGACGAGGTTTGGGGCCACTCTGTGCAAAACGAACTGCACAGTGGAGGTAAGTATGATATGTTTGTTATTTAAAGAAAAAAAACAAAAAAAAAAACAAAAACAAACCCTTACAATCACTTTATTCTATTTTGTATGCGCATAAAAACCATGTATCTTCTGATTGGATGAAAGCTGAAAACTCTCTTCCTCTGCTGTACAGCAGCGGTACCGGAACCTGGATCAGCCCGCCAAATATGGAGGAAGGATCTGCGTGGGCGTTTCCTGGGAATCGATCATCTGCCAGTCCTCGCAGACATGCGATCCAGGCAACCAGTGCGGCAAAGACTTCCGGTGTGAAGAGACCGGTAAGAAATATGACATCAGGGTTTGCTAAAAGGCTTCTAGAAAATGAATGCTCCACGTATTGATCACATTTTTTCCCCATTAAATTACTGTTGTTTTTACCTTTTTTTTCTTTTTTCTCATCTCAATTCAGCTTATCTTCTCTTGTCTATATGCCCCCCCCCCCCAGTCTTGGATGCATATACCCGCTTCCTTTCCTGGCCAATGTGTGTTGAAACAGCTCCCCCTACTGGAGCCACAGGGACAATGCATTATCCTTACAGCATGAAATGTCTGTAAAAGAACCTTTGTGGCAGGATCTCCAGGTGCTATTTTAACCCCCTTCCCGCCTTGCCCAGCCCCAGCACCCTCTTTAACAGAGTCTTTACACTGGCAGATCATGGGACCACTGTGATTGGCTGTGACAGTGGTCACAAGATCGGGGAGACGACTGGATCCTGATCATTACTACCCTGTTTCCCCTGAAAATAAGACTTAGCGTGATTGTCGGTGATGGCTGCAATATAAGCCCTACCCCCCAAATAAGCCCTACCCTTTTTCCCCAAAAATAAGCCCTACCCTGAAAATAAGACCTACAAGGACTTTAACTAGGGCTTATTTGGGGGGTAGGGCATATATTGCAGCCATCACCGACAATCACGCTAAGTCTTATTTTCGGGGGAAACAGGGTAGATACCGAGAGATTTTCTTTGACAGCTTGCTGTCAGCACAGAAAGCTCTGCTGCCCCGTGGATGTGCATGCAAAGTCCGCCCTTCTCCTGCCACCACTCATATACTTAACATGGGCAGAAAAAGGTTAAATATTCCTTTAAAAAGCTTATTGTTTAATAAGTGCAAAAAAAAATACTTGTTGATCCTATCAGAAATCTTGCAAGGTGATACATTGTTTCTTATCATACCTCTAAAAAAAACTACAGAACACCCCCACATGTTACGGAGATTAGGAGAGGGGGAGGTATTTTGTAATCCTAGCAGGCTTTCTGCCCTAGGGCGATGACAGGAAGTGCGTCACTGGCAGGATCACCAGCTGAAAACAAAGGGGGGGGGGGGGGGAGCCTATAGATGAAAAAGGACTGCAATGTGATACATTTCTGTTCTTGATTTAGATGCATTTTAACTTTTGGGTTTGACCTCCAGCCCCATTACAGCAAACAGCTTTCTGCTGCACTATAAAGTATTAAATTAAGGTATTAAAACCTCTGTGTTCCCTCTAACCACCCCCCCCCCCCCCACCCCACCCCCATCACAAAAAAAAAATTTGCCTTTTCCCGGCAGAAATCCTTCACCCCTAAAATTTACCTTCCTAGTACACATCATCTCCTCCTCACTTCAAATCCCTCCCCCCTCCTAGCACAAATCTTCTTTCCCTCTATTCCCCCCCCCCCCCCCAAAAAAAATGTACCCCTTCTAGAGCAGTACTTACCCCCTGCCGAACCCCAAACATCAAATCCCTCCCCCCAAGCTCCTTGTGGCACCTCCCACCTCACATGATACCACAGTGCCCAGGGCAGCTGTCCCTCCTGCCCACCCTGGGGAAGCAGTAAAGTTGCCACCTCATCCCTTTAAACCCGAACACATATGAATTACACAGGTTCTGTGGCTGATTAAGGTGGTAATTTAAGTCACTTGGTGCCTCATCTGCATTAAATTAGCCTCAGAACCTGCGTAATTCATATGTGTTCGGGTTTAATGGGGTGAGTTGGCAACCCTGGGGCAGCGGTTATGCCACCGACTTACCCGGAACATAGGAAAGGAATGGATGAAGAAGCTGCATAGTCCGGAAGTGATTAAATCAGCTGCTGAAAGTGCTTAAAGCGGGGCGCCGCCGAAAGAAAATTTTTTAAAAGTCAGCAGCTACAAATACTGCAGCTGCTGACTTTTAAAACATGGACACTTACCTGTCCAGGGCGCCCGCGATGTCGGCACCCGAGGCCGAAGCGTCTCTCCGTCCTCGGGTGCTGCCGCCTCCATCTTCGGTAAGGGAATCAGGAAATGAAGCCGTGCGGCTTCACTTCCCGGTTCCCTACTGCGCATGCGCGAGTCGCGCCGTGCAATAACAATGCTCCCTGCTGCCTCTGGGACCCGTGTGTGTTTCCCAGCAGGCAGCGGGCGGGAGCAGGAAGTGGCGTAAATAACCGCAGATTCTGCGGCTATTTATGCCGGAAGTGGGTACAGATACCTGTAATATACAGGTATCTGTACCCCCCTCCCCCCTGAAAGGTGCCAACTGTGTCACCGGAGGGGGGGAGGAATCTGATTAGTGGAAGTTCCACTTTTGGGTGGAACTCCACTTTAAAAACTGAGTGTATAATATTACCCCAACCCCTTCCCGCCCGCCGTGTAGCAGAATGACGGCCGGAAATTGGTTGCATTATCCAAACTGGGCGCCACACGGCGATCGTTGGTGTGGTGTGTATCAGTCTGACACACCGCATCTCGAATCCCTGTAAAGAGCCTGGCGTAGGCTCTTTACCATGTGATCAGCTGTGTCCAATCACAGCTCATCACATGGTAACTAGGAAGTGCCTTTGATCGGCTTTTTTTCTACTCGCACTGACAAGGCATGAGTAGAAGAGAGCCGATCGGCTGCTCTCCTGACAGGGGGGGGGGTCTATGTTGATATCAGTGCGGACCCCTCAAGGGTGCCCACTAGAGTCCACCAGGGATGCCCACTAGAGATCACCCGAATTCCCACTAGAGACCACCAGGGATGCTAACTAGAGCCCACCAGGGATGCCAATCAGTGCCAATCAGTGCCCATTGAAATGCCAATCTGTGCCCATCAGTGATTGCCTGCCAGTGCCTCCTAATCAGTGCTGCCTATCATGCCATCTATCAGTGCCCATCAGTGATTGCCTGCCAGTGCCTCCTACTCAGTGCTGCCTATCATGCCATCTATCAGTGCCCATCATTGCTGCCCATCAGTGCCACCCATCAATGCCCATTATGGCCACCTATAAGTGCCCTTCAGTGCCGCCTATCAGTGCCCACCAGTGCCACCAAATGAGTGCCCATCAGTGCCGCCTATGAGTGCCCATCAGTGCCGCCTATGAGTGTCCATCAGTGCCACCTATGAGTGTCCATCAGTGCCACCTATGAGTGCCCATCAGTGCCATTTGTGAGTGCTGCATATCAGTGCCTATCAGTGCCCATCAGTGTCGCCTCATCAGTGCCCATCAGTGAAGGAGAAAACCTACTTATTTACAAAGTTTTATAACAGAAACAAAGAGACTTTTTTTTCTTCAAAATTTTCAGGCTTTTTTTATTTGTAGCACAAAAAATAAAAACCTCATTGTTGATCAAATGCCACCAAAAGAAAGCTTTATTTGTGGGGGAAAAAATTATAAAAATGTTGTTTGTGTACAGCGTTGTATGACCGCGCAGTTGTCATTCAAAATGCAACCGCGCTGAAAAGCTGAAAATTGGTCTGGGCCGGAAGGGGGTGAAAGTGCTTGGTATTGAAGTGGTTAAAGTAGAACTACAGACTCCCATTAAAAAGAACTATGTGCTTCCCAACTTAAGTGCCTATAAACCTAGTCTTCCTGAAATGTCAAATACGTGTTGATCCTGCCACTGAAGTCCATCTAATGCAGCTTCCTGTGATAGGGTGACAACAATGCTGCTCCGCTCCTGAATTCAGAGTGGAGTTGCCACTTTCAGGCTGTGAATTTTTTTCATTCTTTTATTCTTTTTTTTACTCTTTTATTCTTGTTGGGGAAGCCTTTGGTGACAGATCAGGGTCTACACAGAAGGTTCCCCAGTCCCTTTCTCTGCAGCCTCAGCTGCACTGGACAGGGAATGAATGGGAAGGCTCCCTGGTCACAAACTAAAGCATAGTGAGCACAGTTTACTATGCTTCAGTAATGAATGGCACAGGGGTGATCTGAGCCAATCACTCACTGTGTTCATTCAGGAAAGGTAGGGGCTTGAAAATAGGACATAATTACCGCACACCCTCCCCACTCTCCATCCTTAAACTCCCCCCGGTGTGCCTTCAGCAGCTGCTGGCGGGAGAGGAGAGGAGGGAAGCTGACACTGCTGCAGGGGAGAGGGGGGCACACAGGTAGGTCCGGACAGCAGGGGGGGTGGGGATGCAGATATCAATCCCCCTGCAGTGCAAAGTAGGAGAAGTTGGCAGAGCTGCAGAGGGAGCCTCAAGAGTTGGCAATAAGGCAGGACAGCCGTCGCTCCTTCTGCTCAGCAGGCCCTCCCTTTGAACTGATGAGGCCTGGACCCGGTACAGGAGGGCTGGCTGTACTGCCTTATCAGTGGCCCTGATTGTGACTGCTGAGTTCTGTAGCTTGTCAATCACCTCTTTTGCCACACCCAGTCCCTCCCACTGCTTTGTGGATTGACAGCACTGCCTCTGCTGGAGCACTGCTGGACCCTTCCCACTGTGAGCTGCAGTGTCTGGGAGGGGGGGGGGGGGGTGAGACACAAATGAAGGAGGATTTAAAGGTAAAGAAAGTTTTATGATCATTTTATCATACCTGGACATCACATAGTAAATGGATTTGGGACGTTTAGTTGCACTTTATAGAGCAGCAGAAGACCTTCCTATACAATTCATATTGTAGAGCCGTATATAGGTCTTCTACTTGCATTCTGTTGGATCAGATGACGGAGCTATAGAGTAGACATGTGCAATTCGTTTCGTTGCAAATTCTTTTTTTAACGAATTCTGACAAATTTATTCATTCGGAAAGATCCGAATTAACGAAAACACGTTTAACGAAATCTCGAAATTCGTAAAAATTCGTAAATTTGCACATTCGAAAAAATTTGTAAATTGGTAAAAAAAATTTGTATATTCGCAAATTCGAAAAATTTGTAAATTCATAAAAATTTGTATATTCGCAATTTCGAAAAATTTGTAAAATCATAAAAAAATTTGTATATTCGCAAATTCGGAACATTTGTAAATTCGTAAAAATTCGTAAATTTGAAAGTTCGAAAAAATTTGAAAATTCGGAAATCCGAAAACCCGAAAATTGAAAAATCTGAAATAACTAACTAATAATAGCTTAACTATTACTAACTATTAAATGATAGTTAGTTATTGGAATGTATCCAAAGTTACGAATTTTACAAAGTTACGAATTATCTGAAATAACGAATATAACGAAATAACGAATGCCGCATCTAAAAAAAATGGAATGGTCTGAATTAATAATAAGTAATAATAATAATACATTTTTTTAAATTATTTTTATTGTTATTTATTATTATTAATTTGTTCCGTTCCATATTTTTAGATGCGGCATTCGTTATTTTGGATAATTCGTAACTTCGGTTAAATTCGTATTCGTTACGTTCCCTAACAGCCAAATTTGAAAGGAAATTCTGATACCTATAATTTAACAGTTAGCAAAAGTTATTATTATTAGGTAGTTATTATTTCAGATTTTCGAATTTCGAATGTACAAATTTACTAATTTTTTCAAAATATACAAATTTTTTCGAATTTGCGAAATTTTTCTATGTCACGTATTTACGAATTTACGATTTTTATCGAATTTACGAATTGCGATCGGAACGAATGACCAGAAAAACGAAAAAAGAAAAACCAAAAACGAATGAAACGAAAACTAACCCATTTTTCGGCAGTGCACATGTCTACTAGAGATTACATGAACCCATCCAGATGGGGAAAGGGGTGTCAGACATCTACTGTATATGGAGAATGCTGGATATTAACCAAAGCCGTGTCCCCCAGGTCGGTGTATAAAGAGAGAGCTTGTGTGCAACGGTGAGCCTGATTGCCGGGACGGGTCTGATGAGAAAGACTGCGAGGAACAGGAGCGCGAAAACTTCTGCAAAGACCTTTACCCGATTCCTGGTGCGGAGCGAGCCGCTAAAGGGTAAGGAGGGCTTAAAGAGGACCAGTCATGACTAGGCAGAAAAGGTGGTTGCCTTGGCGCTTCAGCAGCTGGGGGGGGGGGGGGGGGGAGTACAAAGTGCAGGACTCACAGCTTATGTCGCTGAAGTAGTTCAAAGCCTATGGGGGAGGGGTGCATTTTGGGCTTTTTTGCCTTGGGTGCTAAAGGACCTTGCCACGCCAATGGATATAACTGGACCAATGCAAGTATCTAAATATTTAAGTCTCAATTTGCAAAACTAACATACTAGGACACAGTGATAAAAAAGTGATAAAGAGATTTCCAAAAAAAAGTGACAGCTATTTTTTTTTTAAATCAGGTAAGTGCCAGTTATTTTTTTTTTAATCAGGTAAGTGCCAGTTATTTTTTTTTTAATCAGGTAAAGTGCCAGTTATTTTTTTTAATCAATCAGGTAAGTGACAGCTATTTTTAGTTCACTTAAAAGTGGCATTTTTGCTGTCCAGTGTGCATGAGGCATAAGCCAGACCCCAAAATGTAACCCACTCCTTAAACGAAACTCTAAAATGAAACTTTATCTGTAAACCTGTCCCTAACGTTTCGCCTGCCACTTAACCTAAAGCTGGCCATACACCTATAGATTATCTGCGGATTTTCTATGGTTAGATGGAAAAAGTGCAACAGATTTCTCCATGTTCGCTAAACTGTGTGGATGGAGGAATCTTCCACTTTTTCCATCTAACCATAGAAAATCTGCAGATAATCTATAGGTGTATGGCCAGCTTAAGACTCACCCTACTGATCCCTGAACCTAAAGCTAACCTCTAATCTAATCCTTAGTGCTCATTGGACAGCAGTGCCGGGAGAAGGTCATCTAGAGCCTAGGGCAAACATGCCAAACTGCACCCCCCAACCCCCAAGATGTATGTCAGCCAAAAAACCCCCCTTCAAAAAAAAAATGAGCACTAATCTGCATGCTCACCCCCTAAGCAAAATCCACCCTCCTTCCAGTACAAATCCACCCCTGCTGAAACACCCCCACCCAGCACAAATCTTTACCCCCCTCATCCCCCAGATCCCCTAGTACAAATGCTTTCCCCCCCAGGAAAAAATCAACTCACCTAGCGCAAATACTCTATCCCTCAAATTGTCCTTCCTAGTACAAACCTCTCCCTCCCCCCCACTCCAACTCCCGCCTGCCAGCGCAAATTCCCCCAACCCCTCCTTCTAGCACAAATCCCCTCCACCCAAATTTCCCCTCCCAGAATACATATTCATCCCTACTAGCACAAATCCCCCCCCCTCACCCAATACCCAAAAAATTCCAGTCCTAGAACAATTCCCCTCCCCTTCTACCATATCACATCTTCTAGCACAACTCCCCCCTCCCGAATCCCCCCTTCTAGTCATCTTCCTCCCCCCAATACAAATTCCCCTAAATTGCCACTCCTAGCACACACCCCCAAATTCCCTCTTCTAGAACAATTCCTACCCTCTGCCGCCCCCTGAAAAATCCCCCTCTGAACAAAAATCTCCTCTTCCCCCAATCGCCTCACGGCACCCCCCCCCCCGCGCATAATACCGCAGTGCCCAGGGCCGCTGTCCCTCCTGCCCACCCCTTGTCCCAGCCCTGTTGGACAGACTGGGGAAGGTTTACAACCTCTGCCATGTTTTTTTTATTGTCGATGTCCCCATTAAAGCTGAAGTTTACTTTGCTTATACTTTAGCTTTCCTGGTTCTTCCTTTTCCTCTCATCAACATGCAAATTACATTTAAAAAAAAAAAAGGTGGAGGGGGGGGGGAGGGTGCGCTCATTCCATCAGTGTAAGTTTTCAAAACACTATATACCATCAAACCTATACAACCCACAACTAATCATTTAAACAACATGTAAAAATTATAAACATTAAATATTAGTGATATAAAACACACAAATAGTGCACATGTGATGAGTTATTCAGGTAAAAAAAAGTCCCATAAAATTCTGAATCTGGAATCCTTTCTTAGACACCTTGCTCCAATACATGCAACTTGGTGCTCCAATTCAGTGATATAAAAACACCACCGCAACTTCCAGGGTGGATTGCCCGCTCACCTTAAGGGAAGACCCCTTGGGTCCAATCACGCCTCTGGTATAGTGGACTTTAGTGTTCCTGAAAGGCAACACCGCTGTGTCTTTTGATCCTTTGTTTCTCCTCAAGTACGCTCAAAAGAGCTTCCTGAAAGTTACTCAGAATAAAAAGAAAGCTTTCTTTGGGCAAAATTGCTTTAAATAAAAATACTTTTATTGTGCTAAAAATGCCCACTCACATAGCAGTCTTGTTGTAAAGTGTATAACGTCACAAAGCTATCAACAAGCTCACCTCCTCACCGCTCCTTAAGGGTTTACCGAGACACCGGAAGTGACTACACCGGCTCCGCCCCACGCGATGCGTCACTGGCAGCTGCATGTTTGGTGCCCCTGTGTGAGCCATCAGATAGCAGCCTTGGGCTCCTTTTCCCTTGAAGAAGTCATGTGACCAGTGACGCAACACATCGGGCGGAGCCGGTGATGTCACTTCTGGTGTCTCGTAAACCCGGAAGGAGCGGTGAGGAGTCGAAATTGTTGATAGCTTTGTGATGTTATACACTTTGAAAGAAGACTATGTGAGTGGGCATTTTTAGCACAATAAAACTATTTTTAATTATAAAATGGTGCAGCTGTTCTAGTTTCACAAAATATTATTTTGACATAGCAATGTTCTAGTATTGTTATATTTTTTATAATATTTCCAAATAGAACCTTTGGTACTGTTTGATCTTTACGAAGCTACAAGCCACACAAACTGTATTGCTATTTCCTCCCTCTCATCACTCTGTAGGTTCAACATCCTGACCCAAGAGGAGGCCCAGCAGGTTCTGGATCACAATTATTTTGATGGCCAGTGTGAATACGTCTATAATGGAGACTGGAGGGAGCTGAGATATGACCCGACCTGTGAGGAGATGTACTACGCCACTGATGAGAAGTATTTCCGAAAACCCTACAACTATCACCTCTACCAATTCTTGGTAAGGAAACCTCTCTGGCTATGAGATGGAGTCGTTGCCTTCAGGCTAAGGATACAAGGCCAGATCTAGGGAAGGAGCTACAGCAGGTAGCTGGTCAAGAAGCCAAGGGGGGAATTCACAGCTAGTAGTAGTAAATCACATTCTGCTGGACTTGTTCTACAATTTAGAACTTTCAACACTACAGAAAAAGTCTAGTTAAAGGGGATTAATCACTATTAGTATGCCAACATTACTAAACCGTTCGAACATGGAGGAACCCTTGAAGAATGCAAGTATGGATATTTTTACAATGTTACAGTGTTCCTGCTTGCACCACTGTAACTATTTATATACCATATCTGTGGAATCCCTCTAGAATAGCCATTCTCAACCAGGTTTCCATGGAACCCTAGGGTTCTTCCATAGGTTGCTAGGGGTTCTCTGAGTTGTGGTTTATTGACCTTCTATTTGATGGTGCCTGCAGAATTCTGGGACCAAGGCTACTCAGCAAAGCCAATAGCATGACGGCAAATGATCTTTTTAACTGTCTTTAACCACTTCAATACCGGGCACTTTCACCCCCTTCCTGCCCAGACCACTTTTTAGCTTTCAGCGCTGTCGCACTTTGAATGACAATTGCACGGTCATGCAACACTGTACCCATATGAAATTTTATAATTGTTTTGAGACAGATAGAGCTTTCTTTTGGTGGTATTTAATCACAACTGAGGTTTTTATTTTTTTGCTAAACAAATGAAAAAAGACCAGAAATTTTGAAAAAAAATATGTTTTTCTTAAGTTTCTGTTATAAAATTTTGCAAATAAGTAATTTTTCACCTTCACTGATGTGTCTTAATGAGGCTGCACTGATGGTCACTGATGACGCTGCACTGATAGGCCAGCACTGATGGGCACTGATGAGGTCGCACTGATGGGCACTGATGAGGCGGCACTGATGAGACTGCACTGATGACTGATGGGCATTGATGAGGCTGCACTGATGGGCACTGATGACGCTGCACTGATAGGCCCGCATTGATGGGAACTGATGAGACTGCACTGATGAGACTGCACTGATGGGCACTGATGAGACTGCACTGATGACTGATGGGCATTGATGAGGCTGCACTGATGGGCACTGATGACGCTGCACTGATAGGCCCGCATTGATGGGCACTGATGAGGCAGCACTGATGGGCACTGATGAGACTGCACTGATGGGACTGGTCTGATAATCAGGGCACTGATTTATAATGTAAACCATGTACTCACTGTGCCCTGTCAGACTTGGATGGACTTATGGACTCTCCTCCTCCCACACAGAGACAGCGCGTGAGGAAAGGAATGCCAATAACCGGCTAGTCTGTTCACATTTGACCAGCTGTGATGACCCTTTACCAAGATCAGTGATCGTCAAAAAAGCAAGCCCAGTGCATGGCCCAGGGGGTGTGCAGGAGGCTCCTATGTGAGAAGATGTCCATGGATGTCCTCAGAACTGGAGAGCCGCACTGTAGCCGTCTTTCGGCTACAGCACAGTAGGGAAGTAGTTAAGGGGATGGCATACACACAGTATGTGTATATATATATATAAGTGTCTTGTCACCTTTTTTCAGCCTTTTGCTTGTTCCACTGAGGCAGTGGCGTAGCGTGGGTTGTCAGCACCCGGGGCAAGGCAAGTAATTTGCGCCCCCTAACCTGCGGACTTTTATCACTCCCCGAGTCCCTTCAAATACAATAGTACTGACCTACCTGATTCCTATACTGACCACTACACACTACACTGACCACTATACTATACTGTCCACTACACTAAGAACTACACTGACCACTACACTACACTGACCACTATACTATCCACTACACTATGCTGTCCACTACACTAAGAACTACACTGACCACTATACTGACCACTACACTGAGAACTACACTGTCCACTACACTATACAATACTGACCACTATACTACACTGACCACTATACTGTCCACTACACTGACCACTATACTGACCACTACACTGAGAACTACACTGACCACTACACTAACCACTATACTGTCCACTATACTATACTGACCACTACACTGAGAACTACACTACATTGACCACTATACTGTCTACTACACTACACTGACCACAATACTACACTGACCACTATACTACACTGTCCACTATACTACACTGTCCACTATACTACACTGTCCACTATACTACACTGTCCACTATACTACACTGTCCACTACACTATACTGACCACTATACTACACTGACCACTAAACTATACTGACCACTATACTACACTGACCACAATACTACACTGACCACAATACTACACTGACCACTACACTGTACTGACCACTACACTGTACTGACCACTACACTACACTGACCACAATACTACACTGTCCACTACACTGTACTGACCACTACACTACACTGTCCACTACACTATACTGACCACAATACTACACTGACCACTATACTACACTGACCACTATACTACACTGTCCACTACACTGTACTGACCACTACACTACACTGTCCACTACACTATACTGACCACTATACTACACTGACCACTACACTATACTGACCACTATACTACACTGACCACAATACTACACTGACCACAATACTACACTGACCACTACACTGTACTGACCACTACACTGTACTGACCACTACACTACACTGACCACAATACTACACTGACCACTACACTGTACTGACCACTACACTGTACTGACCACTACACTACACTGACCACTACACTACACTGACCACTACACTACACTGACCACAATACTACACTGTCCACTACACTGTACTGACCACTACACTACACTGTCCACTACACTACACTGACCACTACACTGTCCACTACACTACACTGTCCACTACACTATACTGACCACTACACTATACTGACCACTACACTACACTGTCCACTACACTACACTGTCCACTACACTACACTGTCCACTACACTATACACTACACTGTCCACTACACTATACTGACCACTACACTACACTGTCCACTACACTACACTGTCCACTACACTGTACTGACCACTATACTACACTGTCCACTACACTATACTGACCACAATACTACACTGTCCACTACACTACACTGTCCACTACACTCTACTGACCACTATACTACACTGTCCACTACACTATACTGACCACAATACTACACTGTCCACTACACTACACTGTCCACTACACTATACTGTCCACTACACTACACTGTCCACTACACTGTACTGACCACTATACTACACTGACCACTACACTATACTGACCACAATACTACACTGTCCACTACACTACACTGTCCACTACACTGTACTGACCACTATACTACCCTGTCCACTACACTATACTGACCACAATACTACACTGTCCACTACACTATACTGACCACTATACTACACTGTCCACTACACTGACCACTACACTATACTACACTGACCACAATACTACACTGTCCACTACACTGTACTGACCACTACACTATACTGTCCACTACACTATACTGTCCACTACACTACACTGTCCACTACACTATACTGACCACAATACTACACTGTCCACTACACTATACTGACCACAATACTACACTGTCCACTACACTGACCACTACACTATACTACAATGACCACAATACTACACTGTCCACTACACTGTACTGACCACTACACTATACTGTCCACTACACTATACTGTCCACTACACTACACTGTCCACTACACTACACTGTCCACTACACTATACTGACCACAATACTACACTGTCCACTACACTGTACTGACCACTATACTACACTGACCACAATACTACACTGTCCACTACACTATACTGACCACAATACTACACTGTCCACTACACTATACTGACCACTATACTACACTGTCCACTACACTGTACTGACCACTATACTACACTGACCACACCACTACACTACACTATGCACTATACTGTCCTGCCTAGTCTTCCTATACTGACACTACATATACGGCGCCTGTCTCTTTCCTCCCCCCCCCCCCCCCCCCCCCGTGTTTATCTATTTCTCACCTTATTGTGTTGCATCGGTCTGGAGGATGAGAAGACATCTGCCCCGGCGCTCACACTCCTGTCTCCCCTGCGCTCCGGCCGCCATATTCATTTTTCCCGGCGCACTGTGATTGGGGGAATGGGGGTCATGTGCGGAGGCGGGACTTCAGGAGCGACTGTGATCGCGGATAGGCCAGCCCCACGCCGCACATGACCCCCATACGCCCAATCACAGGGCGCAAAACACTAGACATGGCGGCGGAGCGCGGGGGACACAGGAAAAGAAATTAGGAGGAGGCAGCCAGTAGTGACACTACTGGCACGAAATTGCGCCCCCCTAAATTTCGCGCCCGGGGCCACGGCACCCCCCGCACCCCCCACGCTACGCCACTGCACTGAGGGTCTCATTACTTTCCTTCCCATGTTAGTTTTTGTTATATCTGATCTTATGACTCTTCCCAGCATTGTACGTATTCTACTGAGCATCTTGTGACTCTTCAGTTCTTGATCCTCTTCACCTCTGCTGCTGGATTTGCTCACAACTATCCACACCCAGCCAAGCAAGACAAACAGCTGTGAATCTGTGCTTTATGGCAGAGCCCTCTTACTTTGGGTCTCTAAATGCCTCATAGTACATGTAGAATTGTTATGAGCCAAGTGGATTTTTCTTGAATCTCGGTGATCTTTGTGCATTTCTTTCCAGATCTGTGCAGTCATCCAGTGTGAGACTTCCTGTAATAAAGACCGCTCACTGCTGCTCTCTCTCCTTGTACTGGGTGACTGGTCTGGTCTCCGCCCCCTCCTGTAGATTTCTGCAGGCAGCCTGTAGTGGGTGGAGCCTACTGGGCTCCTCCCACAGTTCTGCTCTTCTGTACAGTCTATGTACAGCATAATAATATTGTCACTGCCACTTTTACAAGGTAATAACTGAGTTTCCAAAAGCATCTAGTGCACACCAAAGTGGGTTTCTATCTTTTTTTGGATTTTGAGAAATGTATGAAAAATGATTTAATTTTAATCTGGAATTTAGTTTTTATTTAAATGTCAACTTACCCCCCCCCCCACCCCAGACTCGAGGCAACAGCGACATGTCCTTTGAACTCTACGAGGATGCTAAAGATGTCCTTAGGGCCATTAATCGAGAAAGTTCTTCTGGTGGTGGATTCACCTTCGGCATTCGCCCGGCTGGATCTCCGGCTGGTTTTACCTTTGGCCTCAATTTTGACAGCAAAAGCGAGTTCAGGAAGAATATATCGGCTTATACAGCAAAGGTGAAGTGTTCTTTGAAAAAAGTTATCTTTTATCTCTTTGCAAAAGTTTTAATAATTGTTCTGGGGATTAACCTTGTTTTGGTCTAATGATCAATGATTTTATACAAGATTGACTTCATAGATAGATAGATAAGATAAGATAACATTAGATAGATAGATAGATAGATAGATAGATAGATAGATAGATAGATAGATAGATAGATAGATAGATAGATAGATAGATAGATAAGATAGATAGATAGATAGATAGATAGATAAGATAGATAAGATAGATAGATACAATAGATAGATATATAAGATAGATAGATAAGCTAAGATAAGATAGATAGATACGATAGATACGATAGATAAGATAGATAAGATAGATAGATAGATATACTTTTTTTGTCATTGTATACACACAGCAAAATGTATCCGGATACGCTTTACAGCAGCAATGAAACACTTCTCAACAAAACCACACATGCTTACTCCTAGCATATGCCCACATATCTGTTTAAATATAACAAAATATAAAATGTTATTTAAAAAATTAAATATCCGCATAAAATTCCTAAAACGCTGTACCTGATGGGGTTATGGACAATGCAGCCCTAGGGAAAAAAAACTATACTTTAAGCGATTAGTGTGCGTTTTAAGTGTCCTATATCTTTTCCCTGATGGCAATCGGACAAACACACTGTAACTTGGGTGGGTTGGATCAGTACTAATTAGGGATGAGCCCGATGTTCGAGGCAAACTCTTTTTTTTTTCTATTTTTCGGGTCCGTCTGCGCCGTGATCGACAATGGATTTACATCGCGGGACACTTTTTTCTTTTTTTTTTAACCACTTCAATACCGGGCATTTTCACCCCCTTCCTGCCCAGGCCATTTTTTCAGTTTTCAGCGCTGTCGCAATTTGAATGACAATTGCGCGGTCATGCAACACTGTACCCAAATGAAATTTTTATCGTTTTTTTTCCCCCACAAATAGAGCTTTCTTTTGGTGGTATTTGATCATCTCTGCAGTTTTTATTTTTTGCTCTATAAACAAAAGAAGAGCGACAAGTTTGAAAAAAAAAACAAACACAATGGGGTTGATTTACTAAAGGTAAATAGACTGTGCACTTCGCGAGGGCAGTTGATCCAGAACTAAGTAAATAAGGTAAAGTTTCACTTTGCAAAGAATATCCAATCAAAGGCAAGGAAAATGAAAAAAAAAAAGTTTTTCTTGCACATGATTGGATGATGGAAGTCAGCAGAGCTTCCCCTCATTTATACTAAGCTCTGGAGCAACTGCACTTGCAAAGTGCACAGTCTTTTTGCCTTTGGTAAATCAACCCAACTATTTTTTACTTTTTGCTATAATAAATATCTCAATTTTTTTTTTTTTAAAAACACATTTTTTTTCTCAGTTTAGGCTGATATGTATTCTTCTACATATTTTTGGTAAAAAAAAAACCACAATAAGCGTATATTGATTGGTTTGCGCAAAAGTTATAGTGTATACAATACTGGGGATAGTATTATGGCATTTTTATAATTTTTTTTTTTTTTTACTAGTAATGGCGACGATCTGCGATTTTTATCGTGACTGTGACATTGCGGCAGACATATCGGACTCTTTTGACACCATTTTGGGACCATTCACATTTATACATAACAGCGGTCAGTGCTATAAAAATGCATTGATTACTGTATAAATGTCACTGGCAGGGAAGGGGTTAACACTAGGGGCGATCAAGGGGTTAACTGTGTTACCTAGGGAGTGATTCTAACTGTAGGGGGAGGGGACTCACAGGGGGAGGAGACCGATCGGTGTTCCTCTGTACACAGAACACACGATCGGTCTCCTCTCACCTGACAGGACGTGGATCTATGTTTACACACACAGATCCATGTCCTGACTCTGTTACCAGGCAATCGCGGGTGCCCGGCGGACATCGCGGCCGCCGGGCACCCGCATCGGCTCCCGTGCGCACCCCCCAGACGGCCGGGAAGCCCAGGACGTCATAGGACGCCCCCGCCCAGGATGGGAGATCCCTCCTGCGAATGTCATGTGACTATGGGCGGTACTAAATTAATTAGTAAAGGAATTGTCAAAAACTGTCTCCTGTCATTTTTTTTTTTTTGCCACTTTTTTTTGGTGAATGGGTAGGGGTACAATGTACTAGATACCCATTCACATAGGGGGGGCGGGATCTGGGGGCCAGATTCTGATAATCATAGGGTTGTGGGGATGAGGCCCTTGTCCCCATCAACATGGGGAAAAAGGTGCTTTGGGGGAACCCTAAAGCACCCTCCCCCATGCTGAGGGCATGTGGCCTGGTACGGTTCAGGAGGGGGGGCGCTCTCTCATCCCCACCCCCCTTTTCCTGCGGCCTGCCAGGTTGCGTGCTCGGATAAGGGTCTGGTATTTTTTTTTACATTTTGGCGCTGGGTTCCTCCCCTTAATATTCATATCGGACCCTAAGGGCCTGGTATGGACTGGGGGGGGGAGGGGAACCCACGCCATTTTTTAAAATTGATTTTTATCTATATTTCCAGAACCCGGCAATAGATTACAGCCGCAAGCAATTTTAAATTACATCTTTTTCCTTTAGAAATTTAATTTTGCTGTCGTATTGTTATGAACATGGGAAAGATGCGCTACTTTTCAGGCAGACTAAGGACACCCCCCAGGCACGATATTGAAAGGAATATTTAATTTTTATTTTTTCATTTTAAGCATTATTAAAATCACTGCTCCTGAAAAAACATCAGTTTTTAAAACTATTATGACATAGTATCAAAAATATATAAATATATAAATATTCGGTAGCTCTGTTCCTATGATACGCTGTGCTGCTTTGATCACATGAGCTCGGCACTTCTTATCTTCCGCCCTGCAGCTGGCATACCACACTACAGCACAGCGGAGAAGAATACTCCCGATGGTACAATGATAGAAATTGATGTCGGTGCCGATACTAAACATTTGCGCGAGTATCGGTACTCGTACAAATGCTCCGATACCTGAAACCGATACTTTTTTTAATGAGTTTTTTTAACAAATTTCAGCAAATTCGTTAATTCTGAAGTATCCGAATTAACGAAAAGCCCATTTAACGAATTTTTTGGAATATTCGTAAATTTGAATATTCGAAAATTCGAACATTTGTAAATCAGAAAATTCGTAAATTCGACATTCAGAAATCTGAAATAATAACTAACTAATAATAACTTAACTATTGCGAACTATTAAAATCTAGGTACTGGAATTTCCTTTCAAATTTTGCTGTTAGTGAACGTAACAAATACAAATTTTTTTCCGAAGTGACGAATTATCCGAAATATCAAATTCCGCATCTAAACGAATGGAACGTAATAAATTAATAACGATAAATAACTAATAATAATAACAACTTTTTATTTTTATCTATTATTAATTCATTCCGTTTAGATGCGGCATGCGTTATTTCGGATAATTCATAACTTCGGATAAATTCGTATTCGTTATGTTCACTAACAGCCAAGTTTGAAAGGAAATTCCAATACCTATAATTTAATATTTAGTTATTATTAGTTAGTTAGTTATTCTTTCAAATTTTTGGATTTTCTTTCTTATTTTCGAATTTACCAATTTTAACATTTTCTAATTTACAAATTTTACCAATTTTAACATTTTTTAAAATTTACGAATTTACAAATTGCGATCATAAAGAATGACCCAAAAAACAAAAAAAAACAAAACGAATGAAACGAAAACGAACACATTTTTTGGCAGCGCACATGTCTACAAGAGAGGAGCCGGTACAACTGTGCAAGACTGAAGGGGAAAGGATGCAGTTCCCCTTATTGTGTTGGTGTCAGACTTCCTGAAGTAACTGAATAGTACATAAAGAATAAGAAATAGGCAGATTTTAGAGTCAACTAATTCCTAATTTTTTTTTTTTCTGATTTCTTCCTGGGCTGTAGAATCTGGAGTTTGCACGAATCGTCACCAAAGTGGAGACGGCTCGGTTCCGGATGAGGAGAAATTCGCTGGTGTTGGATGAGGACATGCTGGTGGCCCTAATGGAGCTTCCTGACGCCTACAACTATGGGCCGTACGCCAGATTCATAAACGATTATGGCACGCATTTTGTCACCGCCGGGACTGTGGGCGGCACCCTGGACAATATCCTGGTACTCGATAAGGACGTCATGAAGAAAAACGGTTTGTTCTCTCAAGATTGTTTATTTAATCTGGAAAATGGCTGAATGCATGAGCCTTAAAGGGTACCTGTCACTGGAGAAGTATGGGAGCTGCCATGGCTGAATTGGGTTTAACCACTCGCCTCCCAAGACAATTCTGACACTTCTCTCCTACATGTAAAAATCATCTTCTTTTTTTTTTTTTTTGCTAGAAAATTATTTAGGACCCCCAAACATTATATATATATATTTTTAGCAGAGACCCTAGGGAATAAAATGGCAGTCATCGCAACTTTTTATGTCTTTGCGCAGCAATTTTTCATACGCAATTTTTTAGGGGAAAAAAAAAAAACACTCATGAATTAAAAAAAAACAAAACACAATATTTACCCCAATTTATTTGTTTAATGTGAAAGATGATATTCCAAGTAAATAGATACCTAACATATCACGCTTTAAAATTGCGCACACAAACTTCGGTACTTAAAAATCTCCATAGGCTACAGTTTAACATTTTTTACAGGTTATATGTTTAGAGTTACAGAGCAGGTCTTGTGCTAGAAATATTTCTCTCACTCGAACGTTCGCAGCGATACCTCACATGTCTGGTTTAAAAGGTCGTTTACATATGCGGGCGCGACCTGCGTATGCGTTCACTTCTGCGTGCGAGCACACAGGGACACTTTCATTTTTTTATTTTTTTTTATTGTTGATTTTATTTTAATGTTTTTATTTTTACATTTTCCCTTTTAATTTTCTACTTTTTGATCACTTTTATTCCTATTTATTCCTCTTATTTATTCCTTTTATTTTATTCCGTTTGTATTTTTTTTTGTTTATTCCTTTCATTCCTATAACGCAACCTACGTATGCATTCACTTCTGTGCGCGAGGGACGTTTTCTAAGGCCCCTTTCACACTTATACGACTTGTCCCACGATTTTGTACTGCAAAATCGTATGACAAGTCATTCTCCATGATTTTCAATGACTACCATTCATATTGGCACGACTTTAAGTCGTGCCGACTTGAAAGTAGTCCCTGCACTACTTTGGTCCAACTTCTATGCGAGTTGTACTCCATAGACCTCAATGTTAAACCCTGAAGTAGCATGCAAGTCGTGCCTGAAAAATATATAGACACGACTTCAGCACGACTTTGTAAGCACAAGCCTGGCTCCCTGATCGGGAAAGGAAAACTTTTTTTTCCTTTCCCGATGAGCGACAGGCAGTGCTGACAGCTGTCTGGTATGAATCCAGAGGGGGAACTCCACGCCAAGTTTTAAACGAAAAAAAACGGCGTGGGTTTCCCCCAGGGGCATACCAGGCCCTTAGGTCTGGTATGGATCTAAGGGGAACCCCCTACGCCGAAAAATCGGCGTGGGGTCCCCCCCAAAATCCATACCAGACCCTTATCCGAGCATGCAGCCCGGCCGGTCAGGAATGGGGGTGGGGACGAGCGAGCGCCCCCCCCTCCTGGACCGTACCAGGCCGCATGCCCTCAACATGGGGGGTGGGTGCTTTAGGGCATGGGGGGCACCCTGCCGGCCCCCCCACCCCAAAGCACCTTGTCCCCATGTTGATGAGGACAAGGGCCTCTTCCCGACAACCCTGGCCGTTGGTTGTCGGGGTCTGCGGGCGGGGGGCTTATCGGAATCCGGGAGCCCCCTTTTAATAAGGGAGCCCCCAGATCCCAACCCCCCACCCTATGTGAATGAGTATGGGGTACATGGTACCCTTACCCATTCACCTAGAGAAAAAAGCGTCAATAAAAAACACAGTACACAGGTTTTTAAAATAATTTATTAGGCAGCTCCGGGATCTTCTTCCGACTTCGGGGGTCCTCTTCCGACTTCGGGGGTCTCTCCGCCGTCTCCTCCCGGTGTCCGCATCTTTTGCCGGCTCCTCCGCTATCTTCTGCAGCTCAATTGCTAGCGGTGGTCCGGACTTCTGCCTTCTTCTTTTCTTCCAGAGATGTTGACACGACGCTCTCTCCAGCTGGAATGGTCTCTGAACGCTCCGCAACAGACTTTTATAGGCGGTGACCCCGCCCCCCTATGAGGTCACTGTCCCGGGGCATGCTGGGACTGTGCCGTCATAAGGGGGCGTGGTCATCATCCGGTGACCACGCCTCCTAAAACGTCACAGTCCCAGCATGCCATGGGACTGTGACGGCATAAGGGGGCGGGGTCACCGCCTATATAAGTCCGTTGCGGAGCGCACAGAGACCATTCTGGCTGGAGAGAGCGTCGTGTCAACATCTCTGGAAGAGAAGAGGGAAGAAGACGATCCAGAAGTCCGGACCACCGCTGGCAAAAGAGCGCCAGAAGATAGCGGTGGAGCTGGCAGAAGATGCGGACACCGGGTGAAGACGCCGGAGAGACCCCCGAAGTCGGAAGAGGACCCCCGAAGTCGGAAGAAGATTCCGGAGCTGCCTAATAAATTATTTTAAAAACCTGTGTACTGTGTTTTTTATTGACGCTTTTTTCCCTAGGTGAATGGGTAGGGGTACCATGTACCCCATATTTATTCACATAGGGTGGGGGGCCGGGATCTGGGGGCCCCCTTATTAAAGGGGGCTCCCAGATTCCGATAAGCTCCCTGCCCGCAGACCCCGACAACCAACGGCCAGGGTTGTCGGGAAGAGGCCCTTGTCCTCATCAACATGGGGACAAGGTGCTTTGGGGTGGGGGGGCCGGCAGGGTGCCCCCCATGCCCTAAAGCACCCACCCCCCCATGTTGAGGGCATGCGGCCTGGCACGGTCCAGGAGGGGGGGGCGCTAGCTCGTCCCCACCCCCATTCCTGGCCGGCCGGGCTGCGTGCTCGGATAAGGGTCTGGTATGGATTTTGGGGGGACCCCCACGCCGATTTTTCGGCGTAGGGGGTTCCCCTTACAATCCATACCAGACCTAAGGGCCTGGTATGCCCCTGGGGGGGAACCCACGCCAGTTTTTTTTATTTAAAACTTGGCGTGGAGTTCCCCCTTATGAGTCATACCAACTACTGTATGTTTTCATTTGTTAATGCCAAAAACGTGGCAAAGTAGTACTGCTCCCAAATCGCGGTAAAATCGCGGCAAAATCGCGGCCGCGAAATCGCGGTAAAATCGTGCGACTTTGAAGTCGTATAAGTGTGAAAGGAGCCTTAGGGGTGTACTGACTTTTGTTGCCAGCGGTTTAGACATTAATGGATGTGTGTTGAGTTATTTTGAGGGGACAGCAAATTTACACTGTTATACAAGCTGTACACTCACTACTTTACATTGTAGCAAAGTGTCATTTCTTCAGTGTTGTCACATGAAAAGATAGAAGAAAATATTTACAGAAATGTGAGGGGTGTACTTACTTCTGTGAGATACTGTATATCTGATGTCTTCAGGGGCAACCCCCCCCCCCCTCCCCCAATGTTGACATGTATACTCAGCACAACCTCATCTGTTACTTTTTAAAAAAGTGGTTAATATAATGTGTTTTTATGCGCTAATATTAACTTTATTGTATTTTTTTTACGGAAAATATGCAATTTTGTGTTAATATCATGTGACATCAGAAAATTTGGAATTACCACTGCACTATTTTTATTTATTTTCACACCTAAAATGTTCATTTTTAACATGTGCAAAAAACAAACAAAACAAAGACATCGCTTTGACACGGTTTTTAAAGTCCTCCCTACCTACCGAGCAATAGAGGCCATGAAGAGAAAATGCTCTTGCGTTTTTTACAGCTGATGCAGATTGGCGGTTGATAAATTAATGTCTCCTACTTTCTTGCAGAGTTAACCTACAACATGGTTGAGAACTGTTTTGGTGGTAATGTGGGGGTCAGTTTCAGTGACCCTTCCAACCCAGGAATTGAAGGATTTGCTGGTTTCAAGGGCAAGGAATGCAAAAATTTTGAAAAGCAAACAGCAAGTAAGTTTCTAGTTGCAATGTATTAACTTAATGCGGTCATATCACATAAGTCCTGCTGGAGGACTCTGCTCCTTCCTCTATAACTCTCCTCTCCTGAAATACTCTACTCTGCTGGAGGACTCTGCTCCTTCCTCTATAACTCTCCTCTCCTGAAATCCTCTACTCTGCTGGAGGACTCTGCTCCTTCCTCTATAACTCTCCTAAAATACTCTGCTGGAGGACTCTGCTCCTTCCTCTATAACTCTCCTCTCCTAAAATACTCTGCTGGAGGACTCTGCTCCTTCCTCTATAACTCTCCTCTCCTAAAATACTCTGCTGGAGGACTCTGCTCCTTCCTCTATAACTCTCCTCTACTAAAATACTCTGCTGGAGGACTCAGCTCCTTCCTCTATAACTCTCCTCTCCTGAAATCCTCTACTCTGCTGGAGGACTCTGCTCCTTCCTCTATAACTCTCCTAAAATACTCTGCTGGAGGACTCTGCTCCTTCCTCTATAACTCTCCTCTCCTAAAATACTCTGCTGGAGGACTCTGCTCCTTCCTCTATAACTCTCCTCTCCTAAAATACTCTGCTGGAGGACTCTGCTCCTTCCTCTATAACTCTCCTCTCCTAAAATACTCTGCTGGAGGACTCTGCTCCTTCCTCTATAACTCTCCTCTACTAAAATACTCTGCTGGAGGACTCAGCTCCTTCTTCTATAACTCTCCTCTCCTGAAATCCTCTACTCTGCTGGACGACTCTGCTCCTTCCTCTATCTTCCTCTATAACTCTCCTCTCCTGAAATCCTCTACTCTGCTGGAGGACTCTGCTCCTTCCTCTATAACTCTCCTCTACTAAAATACTCTGCTGGAGGACTCTGCCCCTTCTTCTATAACTCTCCTCTCCTGAAATCCTCTACTCTGCTGGATGACTCTGCTCCTTCTTCTATAACTGTCCTCTCCTAAAATACTCTGCTGGAGGACTCTGCTCCTTCTTCTATAACTCTCCTCTCCTGAAATACTCCGCTCTGCTGGAGGACTCTGCTACTTCTTCTATAACTCTCCTCTCCTGAAATCCTCTGCTCTGCTGGAGGATTCTGCTCCTTCCTCTATAACTCTCCTCTCCTGAAATCCTCTGCTCTGCTGGAGGATTCTGCTCCTTCCTCTATAACTCTCTTCTCCTGAAATCCTCTGCTCTGCTGGAGGACTCTGCTCCTTCCTCTATAACTCTCCTAAAATACTCTGCTGGAGGACTCTGCTCCTTCCTCTATAACTCTCCTCTCCTAAAATACTCTGCTGGAGGACTCTGCTCCTTCCTCTATAACCCTCATCTCCTGAAATACTCTGCTCTGCTGGAAGACTCTGCTCTATCCATCATCTAACTCTCCTCTCCTGAATTGTATGACACTATCATGCTTTCCCCATTAACAGTTGAGAGTGGAAGTGAAAGTGCAATAAAAGATGTCCTCACGCTGGTGGTAGGAGGAGACACGGGATCAGCTGGGGGATTATCAAACTTGTTTGATGGGACCACGTATCGCTTCTGGGGCCGTTCCCTGAAATACAACCCGGCCGTCATCGACTATGAGGTGACCTATTACATGCTGAATATTCCTGAAACTTTTTAGAATTGTATATTCAACTCTATTCTTCCCATTGCTTTAAAATATAAAGGTGGGTGTGGCTTCAAAGTGGGTGTGGCTGAATAGGCTTAGTTTAATGAGCTTGATAAGAAAGGGTCAGATTGTGGAAAACATTTTTTTTTATTACAAAAGATTGCATTTAATATGTAGACATTCTACCTGACCTATCTATTTATTGTACTACTGTCCCAAAATACAGTGTCTTAAAGTATTCATACCCCTTGAAATTTTCCACATTTTGTCATATTACAACCAAACAACGTAAATGTGTTTTATTGGAATTTTATGTGATAGACCAACACAAAGTGGCACATAATTGTAAAGTGGAAGGAAAATGATAAATGGTTTTTACATTTTTTTACAAATAAATATGTAACAAGTGTGGCGTGCATTTATATTCAGCCCTCTTTACTCTGATACCCCTAACTAAAATCTAGTGGAACCAATTGCCTTCAGAAGTCACCTAATTAGTAAATAGAGTCCCCCTGTGTGTAATTTCATCTCAGTATAAATACAGCTGTTCTGTGAAGCCCTCAGAGGTTTGTTAGAGAACCTTAGTGAACAAACAGCATCATGAAGGCCAAGGAAGTTGTGGAGAAGTTTAAAGCAGGGTTAGGTTATAAAAAAAAATATCCCAAGCTTTGAACATCTCACGGATCCAATTAATTTGAAAATGGAAAGAGTATGGCACAACTGCAAACCTACCAAGACATGGCCGTCCACCTAAACTGACCGGTCGGGCAAGGGGAACATTCATCAGAGAAGAGCCAAGAGGTCCATGGTAACTCTGGAGGAGCTGCAGAGATCCACAGCTCAGGTGGGAGAATCTGTCCACAGGACAACTATTAGTCGTGTTCTCCACAAATCTGCCCTTTATGGAAGAGTGACAAGAAGAAAGACATTGGTCAAAGAAAGTCATAAGAAGTCCTGTTTGTAGTTTGTGAGAAGCCATGTGGAGGACACAGCAAACATGTGGAAGAAGGTGCTCTGGTCAGATGAGACCAAAATTGAACTTTTTGGCCTAAAAGCAAAACGCTATGTGTGGCGGAAAACTAACACTGCACATCACCCTGAACACACCATCCCCACCGTGAAACATGGTGGTGGCAGCATCATGTTGTGGAGATGCTTTTCTTCACCAGGGACAGGGAAGCTGGTCAGAGTTGATGGGAAGATGGATGGAGCCAAATACAGGACAATCTCAGAAGAAAACCTGTTAGAGTTTGCAAAAGACTTGAGACTGGGGCGGAGGTTCACCTTCCAGCAGGACAACGACCCAAAACATACAGCCAGAGCTACAATGGAATGATTTAGAACAGGCATGTCCAAAGTCCGGCCCGCGGGCCATTTGATGTGGCCCCCACTTGGAATTTACATATGCATCCATCTGTGGCCCCCCAAGCTCGAGCGTGTTATGTTTTTTTTGCTGTGAATATATCTTCTTTAGCTGAACAAATCCCCGAGTGGCGCGCTAATTGTTGATGAGCCGGGGGGTGTGGCTGGGCGTGTTCAGAAGTCAATGTGCCCGAGCCGCTATGAAGCTGACAGCGTGCAGAGCCAATCACAAGCACTGTGACTATTCCCGATCTCTGCATCTGCAGTCTGCAGATCGGGGAAATGTCACAGTGCCTGTGATTGGCGGTGGTCAGCTTTCTTCCTTGCAGGCTCGGGCACATTGACTTTTAACAATGAGCGCGGCGCTCGGGGATTTGTTCAGCTAAAGAAGATAGGTATATTCACAGCAAAAAAATCATAAAATGCTTGAGCTTGGGGGCCACAGATGGATATACTTGGGGGGCCACAGATGGATATACTTGGGGGGGGCACAGATGGATATACTTGGGGGGGCACAGATGGATATACTTGGGGGGGCACAGATGGATATACTTGGGGGGGGCACAAATGGATATACTTGGGGGGCCACAGATGGATATACTTGGGGGCCACAGATGGATATACTTGGGGGGCCACAGATGGATATACTTGGGGGGGGCACAGATGGATATACTTGGGGGGGCACAGATGGATATACTTGGGGGGGCACAGATGGATATACTTGGGGGGGGGCACAAATGGATATACTTGGGGGGCCACAGATGGATATACTTGGGGGCCACAGATGGATATACTTGGGGGGCCACAGATGGATATACTTGGGGGGGCACAGATGGATATACTTGGGGGGGCACAGATGGATATACTTGGGGGAGCCACAGATGGATATACTTGGGGGGGCCACAAATGGATATACTTGGGGGGGGCCACAGATGGATATACTTGGGGGGGCCACAGATGGATATACTTGGGGGGGCACAGATGGATATACTTGGGGGGGCACAGATGGATATACTTGGGGGGGCACAGATGGATATACTTGGGGGGCCATAGATGGATATACTTGGGGGGGGCACAGATGGATATACTTGGGGGGCCACAGATGGATATACTTGGGGGGGCACAGATGGATATACTTGGGGGAGCCACAGATGGATATACTTGGGGGGGCCACAAATGGATATACTTGGGGGGGCCACAGATGGATATACTTGGGGGGGCCACAGATGGATATACTTGGGGGGGCACAGATGGATATACTTGGGGGGGCACAGATGGATATACTTGGGGGGGCACAGATGGATATACTTGGGGGGCCATAGATGGATATACTTGGGGGGGCACAGATGGATATACTTGGGGGGCCACAGATGGATATACTTGGGGGGGCACAGATGGATATACTTGGGGGAGCCACAGATGGATATACTTGGGGGGCCACAAATGGATATACTTGGGGGGGCCACAAATGGATATACTTGGGGGGGCCACAGATGGATATACTTGGGGGGGCACAGATGGATATACTTGGGGGGGCCACAGATGAATATACTTGGGGGGGCACAGATGGATATACTTGGGGGGGCACAGATGGATATACTTGGGGGGCACAGATGGATATACTTGGGGGGCCATAGATGGATATACTTGGGGGGGCACAGATGGATATATATGTAAATTTCAAGTGGGGGCCTCATCCAACCGTAACGCGGTTCCTTTCAATCAGTGAGAGGCACTGGTGGATTAGGCTGGCTAAAGAAAAGATTTATTATTTAAAAAAATAATAAACTCTCAAGCTCATCCTTACCCCGAGAGGTGCTTGGGGTTTGGTCAGAGGCTAAAGAAGAGATATATATAAAAAAAATTTTTACACGCCTGGGCTCATTGTTACCCTAAAAAGAGAAGATATATATATTATATATCATCATATATTGTCATCAATGTTACGACATGAATAGTATTCAATTTGCAATAAACTTTGCATAAAATATTTCATTTGCATTTAATTTTAAAAGTCAGGCAAAATAGTCGGCCCTCACGCATGTTCACTTCATGAAATCTGGCCCTCTTTGAAAAAAGTTTGGACACCCCTGGTTTAGATCAAAGCATATTCATGTGTTAGAATGGCCCAGTCACAGTCCAGACCTAAATCACATTGAGAATCTGTGGCAAGACTTGAAAACTGCTGTTCACAAACGCTCTCCATCCAATCTGACAGAACTTGAGATATTTTCCAAAGAAGAATGGGCAAAAATGTCCCTCTCTAGATGTGCAAAGCTGGTAGAGACATCCCCAAAAAGACTTGCAGCTGTAATTGCAGAGAAAGGGGGTTCTACAAAGTATTGACTCCGGGGGGCGCCAAATGTACCCCCCACTTTTCACATATTTATTTGTAAAAAAAAATTGAAAACCATTTATCATTTTCCTTCCACTTCACAATTATGAGCCACTTTGTGTTGGTCTATCACATAAAATCCCAATAAAATACATTAACGTTTTTGGTTGTAACATGCCAAAATGTGGAGAATTTCAGGGGGTATGAATACTTTTTTCAAGGCACTATCGAAAGGGAACAGCAGAAGTGATGTCATGCGATCGCTTTCAAGTTACTATATCATGGAGCTGATTCGGTCTTTGTTCGGCTCTGTGATCAGCTGGCGGAAGCACCATCTGCGGAGACCCCGGTAAAGCGGTAAAGCCACGGAAGACAGCAGGGGGGCTGTGGGACGACTTACATTAGGATTGTTTGTACAAGGGAGCCAACCATCAACTCTGAAAAACAGTACTGGGATGATGTCTACAGCGGCAGGCATAATCTCAGTATAACCACTTGAAGACCAGTGTCGTGACTGGTTGGCAGGTGGCTAGGCATGCATCGATTTAGCTAGGTATGCATTGTATATTGAAATGTTTCAGGTATGCCCGTTGGAAATGTTTATTTTTTTTTTTCTCATTATACACATTTTTTATTTACATATTAGCATATTATTTACATAATATCTCCTGCCTGGTCAATATTTATTAAAAAAAAAATGTTACTTTGTATCTTTCTATCTCCCATCTGATCAGTGTTTATAAACAATGTTACTTTGTATCTCTCTATCTCTCTATCTCCTGTCTGATCAATGTTTATAAACAATGTTACATTGTATCTATCTCCTGTCTGATCAATATTTAAAAACACTGTGGGGGTTATTTACGAAAGGAAATTCCACTTTGCACTACAAGTGCAACGTGCACTTAAAATTGCACTGAAAGTGCACTTGGAAGTAAAGTCGCTGTAGATCCGAGGGGGACATGCAAGGAAAATAAAAAAAACTGCATTTTAGCTTGCGCATGATTGGATGATGAAATCAGCAGAGCTTCCCCCTCATTTCAGATCTTCCCCTCAGATTTGCAGCGACTGCACTTCAAAGTGCAATTTAAAGTGCACTTTGCCCTTGTAGTTTGCACTTGTAGTGCAAAGTGTATTTGCCTTTCGCAAATAACCCCCTGCTACTTTATATCTCTTTATCTCCTGTCTGAACAGCATTTATAAACACTGCATTAGTTTTTTTTTTTTTTTTTTTTACAGCAGCAGCTATTTCATTTGCTGTACTTACACTCACAGCCAGCAATTGCTGACAAGTACAAGTATATGGACTTGCAGTGGGCAGAAGGACAGGGTGTGCTATACATGCCCCGTGTACTTCGAATACGTTTTTGTTGGCACGTGTAGCATGCCCAGCGCCCTCAGCTGATGAAGCCCTGGTGGTCAGGAACCGAATCTGAAATTATACCAAGGGGGTTTTTTACTGTTGGAGTATCCAAAACATAAATTAGCAGTCAGGAGTGGCTCAGCCTACCAAGCTTCACTTATAACTAAATTGTCACTTTTGGGTTTAGCCTTCCAAACTGTGGAACGCTCTTTGGCGGATGCTGTAATAATCTCTGGTTACATTTCAGCTGCTGCCCATACATGAAGGCCTGAAATTGACGGGCCTTTCGGGCATTGAGGTGAAGAGACAGAATCTGAAGAGGGCCTACGACGAGTACCTGAGCGAGTTCCACTCCTGCCGCTGCGGCCCTTGTGAGAACAACGGGGAGCCCATTCTGAATAACAACCAATGCTCCTGTCAGTGCCCTGCAGGATACGACGGCCCAGCGTGTGAGCGCACACAGCGTTCAGGTAGGTGACTTCTTACTGCATTGTGGGACTTCAAGTGTAAGTAAACCCTCCTATCGTTTTCAGCCAAGGAAGCTGCCATCTTTGCCTCTGTTTAATCTACAACTGCCACGATGCTGCACATGTGATCAGTCATGACACCAGCCATTGGATGGCTTGACAGTTTGGTTGAGAGCACAACCAATGGGAGTGTTACATTTCCGGCATGTGCCTGAAATGAAACAGTTTTATGGATGGGTTTACTTCCGCTTTAAGTACTTTCTGGAAGGAAGGCACTCCCACAACTGTGTCATCTATAGTTCTGTATGTACGAGCAATATATAACAAATCCCATCAGCTCTTATACCTGGTTATAAATACATGTTTAGTATTCAAATAACTTGAGAATCACAACCGGGAGAGTATTCATCCATGCTTCTCTTTGACTTAGACCAATGGTCTACTTCATCAGGAGTAGCAGAGAAAGGCAATTATCTAATTATCTAAACCTGGTACCACCTGTCCCAAAAAGAGTGGTAGGAGATTGAAGGACCAGCTCCAGGATCCATACCATGGAAGAATATTCCTTTCAATAAAAAAAAAAATGAAACTGTCCTCTCCACCATCCTAGTCCAAAGAAGCCTTGTGATATCATTAAAACCTGGTGTCTGAATAATAGGCTCATACTAGAGCTGGCCCTAAAATTCAGATGACTTTAGAGTTGGACTGAATTTTAGGAATTCAGATGTTCCAAGCCAAATCCAAGATACAGCGCTAGTCTAAAGACGGTTCCATCTGCTTCACCTTATTCTTGAGAATCCTTAGCTTGCTAAAAGCGCCCCCCCCCCCCCCCCCCCTTAATCTATCTTCCTATCCCTGGTAGAATTTAAAAAGGAAGTGGCTCAGAATGTTTTTTAACTCCATTATCCAATTAGCCAGCAGCTTCCCTGTTAGGACCTGGATCCAAACTCGAGACCTCTGCCGTGTCTTCTTGCTGAGCCACCTGGAGTGCTGGAGAGCTCCCTGGACAATTCCTTGAATGATCCTGCCTTGAACCTTGTTTCTCTTGAACCTTGAGCTCCTCCAATGAACTTCCTATTAAAGCCAAGCTTTTTCACTTCCTGCGTGCCAGATTATTGTGCTCTCTTCCAGCCAATATCTAGCTCTCATCACTCCTAGTGCCATCCGTATTTTCACTACCACTCATTACCGAACCCTTGGCTTGTTCCTCGATTACGCTTCTGCTTGATCCCAACCTGCAACCACTTGTTACCAACCTTTGACTTGTTTACTGGCTGCACTTCCGCTTGATCCCTACCTGCTATATCTGCTAATGGACCCGGGTTGCTCACCTCCTGGTGGGGCAATCCTGAGGACCACAACCTGGTACTAACATGCAGCAAAACCCATCTCCACCATAACAAACTCTGGTGAACACCGGTTCAGGAAAGCTTGTATTATCCACCAGTATGACCTGCTTCTGTACAGCAATCTTTTACTTCTGTGGGCCGCTGTGTGCAGCATACGGGAGTACAGCATCCTACAGCGTAGAACTTCAGAGTGATAATAGAAGGATGGACATGTATTAATTCTTTTTTTTTTTTTGTTTTTTTGTTACAGGCACCAAAGCCAATGGTAACTGGGGGTGCTGGTCGTCCTGGTCCAACTGCCAATCTGGAACTCGCCAGAGGTCGAGGCTGTGCAATAATCCACCACCTAAAAATGGAGGCACCTCGTGTCTCGGGAAGAGCGCCCAAAGGCAATCCTGTTAAGTTTGTGTTATCCCTCCAGCACATCTAACAGTAACAATCTGTCATTCAATTCTATACCAAAATAAAGATGTAAATATGAGAGAGCTTTGTTTTTCTTTACAAAAACGTTCTTAAATTTTACCATAAGACTGTGTTGGAGAGTTGACACCATGACAAATGTTCTAGCCATACAGGAAATATAGGTTGCAGAAAATCTGAACAAAGGTAGTAAGGTCATAGTAGATATTGAACATCATGGGTCAAGAAGATCAGTGGTTGTCAACTTAGGAGCTAAAGGGGGCCTCAAGTGTGGCCCCTGACATCATCCAAGGGCTGCACATAATGTTCAGTATATGTAATGCTTGGAAGGGCTGTCAGAGACTGCAAACCTAATAGAGGAAATGAGGGAAATGAGGGTCAGAGAGTGAAGACAGGATACATTGTTGGCTGTAGAAGACAATACGAAGCTGGGAAGATGTTACATGAGGCTAGTAGAGATCAATGCTATTACCATAATCAATGTTCCCACTACAGACTGCTGAGGTCCAAAGACCACACATGATGTTCAATATGTAATGCTTGGAAGGACTGTCAGAGACTGCAAACCTAATAGAGGAAATGAGGGTCAGAGAGTGAGGACAGGATACATTGTATATACATTGTGTGTTTGAGCTTTGGGGTGCACGCCCTGAAGCAATAGGCTGCGCACACCTAGGGAAGAATGACTGATACGCTACAACTCCTGTACTTTATTCTCTTTCCTTTCTCTGTTTCTTTCGTTCTCTTGGCTTTCTTTCCTGTTTCTGTACCCCACCCATTCCCAGACTTCTTGCCCAGCTTCCCTCCCTCCTTGCTCCTCCCCCTCTTATATCCTTCTTGACCCTCTGGAAGTTCATTACCCTTCCAATTTTGAGTGGGTTTACCCATAGTAGCCACCTTTTCCTTATAAAGGACGACATAGGGACAATTTTGAACTTTGAAGTCCCAAATGCCTCTCAGCTCCTGTTATAGACACTGGCCCAGGACAAAGATATAGATACTTCAGCTGATAAGGCAGTACAACCAGCCCTCCTGTACTGGGCCCAGGCCCTATCAGTTTAAAATGGGGGCCTAGGCACCTGCTGAGCAGGAGGGCTGGTTGTACTGCCTTATTGAAGAAACCTATCCTCGGTTCCAGTATTTGTGTCCCCATCCCCCTGCTGTCCGGGCCCCGCCGTGTACCCCCTTCCCCTGCAGCGCTGCCAGCTTCCCTCCTCTCCTACTGGCAGCTACTGCAGGCACACAGAATAAGTAGGGGGCCCTGTCAGGTAGGCACTATGGAGCCCCATGAATTTTAACAGCAACCCTGGCTGTTGTGGATCTTGAGAGCCCCGTAGGATCTCTAGACTAACCTGCTGCCACATGTATATACAATGTATCCTGTCCACTCTCTCTGCATATCTGAAGAAGGTGTTTGTTGGCCGCTGCCACGTGAATATAACAAACCATGAGAAAATTTAATTTCCCGGCTGGCCTAAAAGCAGTGCTGGGGCAAGGTCACCCATCGCCCAGGGCAAAGATGCCAAACTGCGCCCCCCAACCCATTCATGGTGTGCAAGCTTGATGGATCCTACACCCAACAGTCACTCACTTATCAAAATCACTGCTGCCATCACTACTCCTGTCAGCCTTGCACCAGAAAGAAGGTGCCCCCTTCCCTACAGTAACCTATTGTGCCCAGGGCAGCCGCCCCTCGTGCCCTCCCCTTGTCCCTGCCCTGCCTAAAAGTGAACAGTATTTAGGTGTTAATGGCAGCGACAGGGCCCCCTAAGGCAGCCCAAAAGGTGATTCAATATTCTTTCCTTCCACCGTGGTTGGAAGGAAAGAAAATCGCTCCATTCCTGCATCAACAGTCAGTGTTGATGGAGGAATCCCTCCCATAGCACTATTGGGTTCTGCCAGTGGGGGGCGAGAAGAGCCTCCCTGGCTGGTAGAACACAATGGATTTCTGCTAGCAGCTATAGCCGCCGGCAGTACTCGTATGTAGAAAATCTGACAGGCTGGCTGTACCCAAGTCTAATGATGGATTTCGAACCATGTATTGCCGTCCAAAAGTGTTACAAAACCTAGGAGCCTGCAGTCACTATATCTGGTCTCCCACAATACACAGAACATGGAACTGAAATTACTTTAGTAAATATAAACTAAATACCTTTTCTCATCAGCAATATTTAGCAGTCTTGTGACTTGTATCAGTGTCCAGCCAAGCACTGGTTAAAGCTTGTAGGAGGAGTTTCCTGACGGTCCTATGAGACTGCAAGACCCCTGACCATCTGTCTGGACAGTGCTGATTGGCCCTGTGCTGATCACATGTTCAGTGCGTTATCTTCCGTTTACCGCTGTATATTTCAGTGCATTACTGCAAATTTAACACCATATATTTCAGTGCGTTAAGTTCAGTTTAATGCAGTATAGTTCAGTGACTTCTATCAGTGTCCAGCCAAGCACTGGTTAAAGCTTGTGGGAGGAGTTTCCTGACGGTCCTATGAGACTGCAAGACCCCTGATCATCTGGACAGAGCTGATTGGCCCTGTGCTGATCACATGCACTCTCCCAAGAAGAAAAAAAACACTCTAGCAATACACACCAAACTGAGCATGTGCAGAGTGACTCCATAGACATAGGAGATTATTAGGGAATAATGGAAGAAGGGGAGGTTCAGAGAAGCCAGGATCAAACAGTCTTTTTACACAATGCAGAGGATTAACCCCTTAGGTTTCACAGTGAGTATAACAAGTATGCTTTACTGCATATACAGACTGATTTTACTGTTGTGGGTTTAGTAACAATTTAACTATCAGAGGGCCAAGTGACGGTGCAGAGCCTGCACAAATAGTATACTCACCCTGACCTGTACCTGACTGAGCTCTCACTAGATTCTATGACCAGCCTAAAATAGATGTAAATCCCAACTGGATGACGTTATTTTTGCTTTGGGCACTGCATACCATAAACAATTGCTGTGATTTTTTTTTTTTTCTTCATAAAAACCCATTTTCAACTTTTTTATCCTTTTTCCCTATCTCAGTGCTGCGGTTCTCCTCCGGCCTCTTTCAGCCACTTTCGGCCTACAGACACTTCCTCCAGTGCTGCACGTCATTGCTCTGGACCGGCTTCCTGATACCGTGTTTCCCCGAAAATAAGACCTAGCGTTATTTTCCAGGAGGGCTGCAATATAAGCCCTACCCCGAAAATAAGCCCTAGTTTAAAATGTTTGTAACATCCTAGAATCCACTCTATTACAGTAGTATATAATGTACAATGTGTGTGTTTTCTGTAATATAATTGTGGGGAAGAGATCTCCGGCGGGTCACAGAAGCACAGAGCGGCTCTATAACGAAGGTGTTTGGCACAATTATATTACAGAAACACACACATTGTACATTATATAGCACTATAATAGAGTGGATTATAGGATTTTACAAGCATTTTAACTCAGTTTACACTGGGGATTCCTGTCAGGCAGGGAGAGAGAGGGGAAGAGAAGACAGCACATTACAGGGTAAGACCTACCCCGAAAATAAGCCCTACTGTGTCTTTTGTTGCCAAAATTAATATAAGACCCAGGCTCATTTTCGGGGAAACACAGTAGTGACAACAGTAGACCATGCCTGCACAATGTGTGTCAGTAGCTTGCAGTTTCCACCAGGGGCACCATTGACAGGATGACCACACAGGAGTACAATTGGGAGCCAGTTGTCACTCTATAACAGGAAGCGACGGAACAAGCGGACTTCCTTCCTGGCAGGATCACCGGGGACTCTTAATGAAAAGTTGCAGATTTAAAACAACTTTTGCATTTACATGAACCTGGTTAAGCTTAAGCCACTGGCATGGCGATTAACAGAATGAAATGGAGTTTTATAATATAATAAAAATAATAACAATCCTATCATTTCCAGCTTCCCACTATTAAATGAATAAAGTGACCCAAGTAGCTGATTGTGAAAATTTATTGGAGTTATTTCAGACACATTTTCCAGAAAAGAAGACCCATCGTCCCCCAAAGGGGCAGACCTGCAGTCCCCACATACCATCCTTTCCCAGTAGGGGGGGCAACTAACAGCTTCTGCTCTCCGTTGATGCATCTGGACAAGGCCGACCTCCGTTCCTCGGTGAAGGGTTATTGCACTGTCGTTGTCTTGTTTGGACTCTTCCGGAACATGACGTCCAACTGGACCAACAACCCCAAACTCCATCAATGGGAGGAACTGAAAAAAACAAAAAAAAAGAACAGCAGCACTTAAGTCTTCCATGGTCTTCCATAGATCAACATGGGAATCCTCTGTGCATACACCTGGTTGAGGTCCTGCTGTGGGCAGTTTAGCTTTAAGCCCTCAAAATCTCAAAATCTTAATTTATTTTAACCCCACAGCCTCAGGGTATCTGTGCCAGGTCCCAGTCTGAAGTCCTTGAGCAGGGGTCTCCAAACTTTCAGAGCAAAGGGCCAGACTACTGTTTTTTAGACTTTAGGGGGGAGATAGAAAATGTCCCTTGGGGGGGAACAATGCCACACGCTTGGTGGTCAGTGGAAGTAAATATATAACATAGAGCCTGTGGTCAGTAGAAGGAAGATTAGTGCCCCATCATTGGTGCCATTGGGAGGAATAGTGCCCCATCATTGGTATCATTGGGAGGAAAAGTGCCCCATCATTGGTATCATTGGGAGGAATAGTGCCCCATCATTAGTATTATTGGGAAGAATAGTGCCCCATTATTGTATTAGTGGGAAGAATAGTGCCCCGTTATTGGTATTAGTGGGAAGAATAGTGTCCCATTATCGGTATTAGTGGGAGGAATAGTGTCCCATTATCGGTATTAGTGGGAGGAATAGTGCCCCATCATTGCCCCATCAAACTTTTTACAAATAAATATGTGAAAAGTGTGGGGTACATTTGTATTCAGCCCCCTTTATTCTAAAACCCCTAACTAAAATCTAGTGGAACCAATTGCCTTCAGAAGTCACCTAATTAGTAAATAGAGTCCACCTGTGTGTAATGTAATCTCAGTATAAATGCAGCTGTTCTGTGAAGCCCTCAGAGGTTTGTTAGAGAACCTTAGTGAACAAACAGCATCCTGAAGGCCAAGGAACACACCAGACAGGTCAGGGATAAAGTTGTGGAGAAGTTTAAAGCAGGGTTAGCTTTTAAAAAGATATCCCAAGCTTTGAACATCTCACGGAGCTCTGTTCAATCCATCATCCGAAAACCTACCAAGACATGGCCGTCCACCTAAACTGACCGGCCGGGCAAGGAGAGCATTCATCAGAGAAGAGCCAAGAGGCCCATGGTAACTCTGGAGGAGCTGCAGAGATCCACAGCTCAGGTGGGAGAATCTGTCCACAGGACAACTATTAGTCGTGTTCTCCACAAATCTGCCCTTTATGGAAGAGTGACAAGAAGAAAGACATTGTTCAAAGAAAACCATAAGAAGTCCTGTTTGCAGTTTGTGAGAAGCCATGTGGAGGACACAGCAAACATGTGAAAGAAGGTGCTCTGGTCAGATGACCTACAATGGAATGGTTTAGATCAAAGCATATTCATGTGTTAGAATGGCCCAGTCACAGTCCAGACCTAAATCCAATTGAGAATCTGTGGTAAGACTTAAAAATTGCTGTTCACAGACGCTCTCCATCCAATCTGACAGAGCTTGAGATATTTTGCAAAGAAGAATGGGCAAAAATGTCCCTCTCTAGATATGCAAAGCTGGTAGAGACATCCCCAAAAAGACTTGCAGCTGTAATTGCAGTGAAAGGCGGTTCTACAAAGTATTGACTCCGGGGGGCGCCATACAAATGTACCCCCCACACTTTTCACATATTTATTTGTGAAACATTTTGAAAACCATTTATCATTTTCCTTCCACTTCACAATTATGTGCCACTTTGTGTTGGTCTATCGCATAAAATCCCAATAAAATACATTTACATTTTTGTTTGTAACATGACAAAATGTGGACAATTTCAAGGGGTATGAATACTTTTTCAAAGCACTGAACAAACATGAGGTAGTCACAAGCATATCAAAATCACAACTCCAGCATGGTGGATGACCAGATGGCTGTAGTTGGAAACTGACAGGTTTCGGGAGACAAGCCCCCTTCCTCAGAGCTGATCCGGCTTGTTACAAACTTGTCTTGTGTAGGTACTGTGGCTCCAGCCTGCCCTGGGGATCGGCCTCGCTCCCCTGTGATGTAGCATGGGGCAGGACCTGGGAAGGCGTCCCTAGAGACAGCTGGAAAGCATGGTCGAATGACCCTGCCCCCTGATAACGCGCTGCCGAAATTTAGACACTTTCAGCCTTCAGCAGCGGAGGAATATGCGTTCCAAGGCACGGCGTGCGCTCCAAAGACAGTACCCATGAGCTGAGCAGAAACTGGGAAGATGAGCTACTTCTGCTAAAGTAAGCTTGCATGTCTCTGAGTTTATGTCTCGGGTCCCCATATAAATCATGCCTTATAATAAGTTGGATCAACTCTGATGAAGGGGGGCTTGACTCTCGAAACGCGTCAGCTTCCAACTACAGTGATCTGCTCATCCTCCATGCTGAAGTTGTGATTTTATTTGCTGGTGACTATCTCATGTTTGTGAGTATGTTGTTGGAGGTAATGCACTAGGCATTTGCGCCATCTTTTGCTTCCTTCAAGTGAATTAATGATTTAGCTGAGTCCTATAGGACTGCAATATATGACACCTGTCTACAGTTGGTGGTACTAAAGGAATTTGCCTACATTGCCTATGCCTGGAAATGGCCCAGACGGCACATCGGTTTCAAACAGTTTGGAGACGAAGGCTTTTTTTTTTTCTCCATGTCTTCACAAGTTCTCTCTGCTCTGTAGACACCCTGCAAAAGTTGTAGAACAAATATCATGCAGCGAGCTGTGGCAGATTTATTTACCTGGCCTTTTGGCGATTTCACAAGCTGACCCTTTAAACCCATTTGGACAAACACATCCACAGTGATTCTCTGCGAAAACAAGAAGGGACAGAATTCACATGAAAAATATTTTCAGAGTTTTCTTCTTTTAAAGAGCCTTATTTATAACTGATATGTTTAGTTTTATCTCTACACACTAGATGGCGTTATTATTAGAATTTTTTGTATTATTTACATTTTCTTCTTTCTCATTATTAAATTATTGTTTCTATTTTAATACATTTAAACTGTCATCAGTGATTATTTAACATTAAACATGCTTCGGCATTGATTGCCATTGTGTATATATTCTGTAGAGGAGGCCCCCCCATGGAGTGACGAAACCTGTAGGGCAGGGCCTGGTTTGTGACATCATCACACCAGCTGGGCGAAATCACAGAGCTGCTGTACTTGCTTACATACTGGTCTTTCTTCTGTCTCATGCAAGTATATTACTTGCAATAAACCCTACGTTCACTTACATATTGCATCAGGGGGCATGCTCCTTTGCTTTTTTCATATGGTTATGAGTGAAGCTGGTGTACAGCAGGAGAGTCCACCTATAGTAAAGCTGTGTGACAGCCAGGCACTAGTGATCTCTTCTAACTGATCCCTTATACAGCACTGCTGTGAGTTTGCCGGCGGGCTTGATAATGTCAGGAACCAAGCCCTTACCCTATGCGTTTCGTCACTCCACAGACATCATCAGGGGAAGACAGGCACTAGTGATCTTTTATAACTTAGAGATCCTTTTCATCGCCAGTGATGACAGATTACTGTACTGGCCGGCTGCTGCTAAAAATGTGATCACTGTGGCAAATAGTAAACACTAAAAAATGGTTGCTTATAACTGTAAAATGCACAGTTATAAGCAACCATAGTGTATTAAAAACAAATGCTGATCACCTCCCCAGAGTAGTGCTCTGGTAAAAAAAAAAATATATAATAAAAAATATATATATTTCACAAAATTGAAAACTTTATTTTATATACTGTCACCACTCAGTGTCCCCGATCACCACTACATGAGTCATACGATGACGCTGTACTGCACTGGTGACAGTATAAACAATTTCCCAAAAATTGTGAAAAACACATTTTTTTAAAATGTCATCATATTGCAAAAAATTGACAAAAATTTACAACTTCAAAAAACTCTCCATGCCATTTAAAATGATCGCCTATGGGAGCAGCCGGCCGCACCGTCAAATCGTTTCTCTAGCAAACCGGCGTAAACGGTAAGCCCCAGAAACACCAAAGAGCGGCCGGAGGAGGATGTGCCCTCCCCCCGCTTCAGAAACTGTTCCAGTGGCGCATGAGCCGCTCAAGAAGGTCTCATGAGAAAGCCAGCCGCCGGCTGAAAAAAACGATACGGGGGGGGGGGGGGTATAGCTGATATCTTCATCCATTATCACGGGAAACCACTTGCAACATGTATATATACTGTACGTATTGTGGTCAGCAAGTGGTTAAAGTACATTTGTGAACTATTTCACTTGCAAAAATATTGCGATTCTGTTCAGCTGGTCTTGTGATCCGCCCACCCCTGACACGCTGCAAAGATGCCACTAAAGCTGAAAATTCAATGTTTCCCTTGCATTGGGGTTCCTTCCACACTGCAAGCTTTAAAAGCTTGTTTTAGTCCATTGACTTTATCCCTCACTCCCCAGGCAGTCAGTGCTCCTCTTCCCTTCAACATCCAGGTTGTGGATCGGCCCTCTGTGTCCTCACTTCCGCTAGTCCTGCATTGTATGTGAAGACTACAGAGTGCCACCCACAGAGCACCAAAGAGAAGTGGCTTCAGGGGGACGGATGCACAGGGAGGAGGAAGACAGTGGGAGTGAGGGAGAAGGTAATAAAAACTGCATTTAAAGGTACCCTAGACAAGTGGCGTCACTAGGATTGGTGTCACCTGGTGCGGTAAAACATGGTGTCACGTCCCCCCCCCCTCACGGGGAATGAATGGAGCTAAGATGGAATCTGGGGAATGGATGGAGCTGGGATGGAATCTGGGGAATGAATGGAGTCATGATGGAATCTGGGGAATGAATGGAGCCATGATGAAATCTAGGGAATGAATGGAGCCGGGATGGGGCGGTGGATGGTGCCTGAATGGGGTGGTGGATGGAGCCAGGATGTGATCAGGGGGTGGATAAAGCTGTAATAGATTGGTGGGGATGGATGGATTCAGGATGGGATCATGTGGTGGTTGGCGCCGGGATGGCATTGGGGTTGTGAATAGAGCTGAGATGGGGGTGGTGGATGGAGCTGGGATGGGATCGGGGGGATGGATGGAGCCAGGATGGGATGGGGGTGGTGGATGGACCTGGGATGGGATGGGGGTGTTGGGTGGAGACCTGGGATGGGATGGGGGTGGTGGATGGACCTGGGATGGGATCAGGGGGATGGATGGAGCTGAGATGGGATTGGGGTTGTGAATAGAGCCGAGATGGGGGTTGGTGGATGGAGCTGGGATGGGATTGGGGGTATGGATGGAGCCAGGATGGGGGTGGTGGATGGAGCCAGGATGGCATGGGGGTGTTGGGTGGAGCCGGGATGGGGGTGGTGGATGGAGTCAGGATGGGATCGGGGGATGGATGGGGATGGGATCAGGGGGATGGATGGAGCTGGGATGGGATCAGGGGGATGGATGGAGCTGGGATGGGATCAGGGAGATGAACAGAGCTAGGATGGGATGGGGGGTGGATGGAGCAGGAATGGGATCTGGGTGAATGGAGTTGGGTTTGGATGGGGGGGTGGATGGAGCTGGGATGGGATTGGGGTTGTGAACAGAGCCGAGACGGGGGTTGGTGGATGGAGCTGGGATGGGATCGGGGGGATGGATAGAGCCGGGATGGGGGTGGTGGATGGAGCTGGGATGGGATGGGGGTGTTGGGTGGAGCTGGGATGGGGGTGGTGGATGGAGTCGGGATGGGATCGGGGGATGGATGGAGCTGGGATGGGATCGGGGGGATGGGTGGAGCTGGGATGGGATGAATTGAGCTGACATGGGATCGGGGGGGTTAATGGAGCTGGGATGGGGGGTGGATGGAGCAGGGATGGGATCGGAGGGGTGAATGGGGCTGGGATTGGATGGGGGGTGGATGAAGCTGGGATGGGATGGGGGGGTGGATGGAGCAGGAATGGCATCAGGGGGGATGGATGGAGCTGGCATGGGATCTTTGATTTTGGGGGGGGGGGGGTTAGAGGATGTGTGCTAAGAGGTGCTTTGGGAGGGGAGAGGAATTGTGCCCACCCTCCTTATAGCACAAGTCATTTCTAACCCAAAACAAAGCACCCCTAGTACATACCCCAGTAAAATGTTATATAAAGCCCTGGTAGGTGAGTAGGAACTGGGATGTGGTCTGGTAAAATCTATTTATTAATTTAGGCAGAAATTAACAATAATGTTGCCCCATACAACAGGACTGGTTGTACTGCCTTACCAGCGGCCCTGAACCCAGACCTACCTGAGCATTAAGCCTTGCAATGTGGAAGGAGCACCACTGCTAGGGTAGTTTTGAATTTTCCCCAGAATTCATCTTTAAAGGAGAAGTATAGCCAAAGCTGGGTTGGCTGTACTTCTCCTGTGGATCGTAGGAGTGCAGTTCCTCCTGTGTCCTGTTTTCAGCAGGCACGCTGTGGGCTGATGTCACAAAGCCGGACCAGGCTGAGGCAAGAATGCAACAATATGATCGAGATCCGTCCAAAACCCTGGACCGGCACCAACAAGCCGCTGAGAGCCTAAGCCAGCCGCTCCTGCCCCCTCCACACCCCAAGCTCTCTGCTCACGGAGCCCTGAGAACTGAGTGATCATCAGATCGGTCTTTGATCACTCCGTTCTGTCTTAGGCTACTTTAAAGAGCCTCTCCTCTCACGCCAGTGTGAAAACGTGAGGGCTTTCACACTGTGGCGGGGCGCTGGCAGAATGTTAAAAAAATGTCCTGCAAGCTGAATCTTTGAGGCACTGTAGGAGCGGTGTGTACACCGCTCCCAAAGTGCCCCTGCCCATTGAAATCAATGGGCAGCGCCTCTAAAGTGCCGCTGCAGCTCTTAACCCCCCTTTCGTCCGTTAGCGGGGGTTAAAAGCGCTGCAAAAACGACGGTACCGTCGACGCCCCTAATGCCCCAGTGTAAAATTAGCCTTAGAGCCAGGTGGGGTGGGGGGGGGGGGGGGTAACGGGGACCATTGCATTCACCTAGGTAAGTATGATTGTTAAAAAGAGAAAAAAAATCGGAACTTCTCTTTTAAGGATTGCGAGGGCATCTCCTATAATGCTGACTGAATAACAATGAAGCAGTACACTTATGAAGCCGCCACTCTGCTCTTCCCTCCTGTAAGCATCAGTGGTGGCCCGTCTATGGAGAGCACTGCGCCCCGAGCCCACCCAGTTGTGTGACAAATAATATTCGCTAAATGTCTTCCTGCTTCTCCTCCCGTCCAATCAGAAACTCCCGTCCAATCAGGTCTCAGGACCCACTGCCTGTTCGGCCGAGAGAAGAGGCAACAGCCCCGGCTCTTCCCTCGGCAAACTGGAGCGAAGAGCAGCATCGTCTGTCTCCCGGGAGGGGGGGGGGCTTTTGGGGGGTGCTGTCTCTCCCCCCCAAAATAAATATTGAGCACCAGCCGCCACTGGTAAGCATATTACCTGTGCTAGACCAAAACTTACCTGTGCTAGACCAAAAGTAGGGAATACTCTATTCAGGGTAACACCTTGGTGGAAAGAGATTCTACTGAAAACAACAGATTTTCTCTCGCCAGTGTGAGAAGATGAACAGCACAAACTCTCAAAGTGCTTAAATAAAAAAATTAAAGTGGAAGTAAACCCTCCTATCATTTCCAGCCAAAGAATCCGCCCTCTTAGGCTCATTTTAATCTTCAACTGCCATGATGCTGCACATGTGATCAGTTATGACCCCAGCCATTGGATGGTTTGACAGTTTGGTTGAGAGCACAAGCAATCAGTTTTTTTAAACTGTTAAAGCGGAGGTCCACCCTAGGATTAAAAATTTCATTAACATTCTACAAAAAAATATAAAAAACATTTGAAAAATTCTGCAACGCTGTTCCTTCACTTCCTCCTCTTTGGCGAGCTGCCCCGTTGTCTTCTGGGACCTGTGTGTGTCTCAGAAAACCACAGGGCCATTCACAAAGCGCCGCGCGACTCACGCATGAGCAGTAGGAAACGGGCAGTGAAGCCGCAAGGCTCCACTGCCTCTTTGCCTTAGTTAGGATGGCAGCGCCGGCACCCGATCCGATGGACGGGGGGGGGGGGGGGGGGGCGGGTGGTGTGACATTGCGGGCTCGCTGGACAGGTAAGTGTCCTTATTAAAAGTCAGCAGCTACAGTGTTTGTAGTTGCTGAATTTAAAAAAGAAACGCCCGGACCTCTGCTTTGAATCAAAGGGTTTACTTCCACTTTAAAAATGAAACAAAAGAGGATTTTTTTGTGTGTTGGGGAAACAATCAACAATCATATATTATCCCTTTAATTTGGCGTCTGAGTTTTTATACCTTTAAAGAATGCGACACCATTATTTTCGCATGGGGCACAGCGGCAGGACGCGGTCTCCCTTTCGAATTCTTCCAGGGCGCGTTTCATATTCTCCTGCAGAACGTTGGCCCCGATGAAGTCCGTCGGTGTCACTAATTCATACAACGGGTTTGTCTGCAGGACAGAAATGTGGGAAAGAAAGACGTTTTTTTTTTTTTTTAAATAATTTTTAAAAATAATCATGTGGTCCGTTAATGGCATTTGCCCTTTTAATTTTTTTTTAGTGTGATTTTTTTTTAACCACTTAAGCTCTGGAGGATTTACCCCCCCCCCCCCCCCCTCTTCTTGACCAGGCCCTTTTTTGCAATACAGCACTGCATTACTTTAACTGACAACTACTTTAACTGGGGACGCTGTACCCAAATAAAATGTCCTTTTTTTCCACAAATAGAGTTTTCTTTTGGTGGTATTTTTATTTTTTAACTGCTTTTTTTCATTTTTATTTTGAAAAAAAAAACAGTATTTTTTACATTCTGCTATAAAACATATCCAATTAAAAAAAAAAAATCTTCATAAATTTAGGCCAATATGTATTCTGCTACATATTTTTGGTAAAAAAAAAAATATCCCAATAAGCGTATATTGATTTGATTTGCGCAAAAGTTATCACGTCTACTAACTATGGGATATTTTTATCAATATTTATTTATTTATTTTTACTAGTAATGTTGGCGATCAGCGACTGTAATATTGCGGTAGACATTCGGACACTAACTGACACTTTTGACACTTTTTGGGGACCAGTGACACTAATACTGTGATCAGTGCTAAAAATTTCGCACTGTACTAATGACACTGGCTGGGAAGGGGTTAACATCAGGGGCCATCAAAGGGTTAAATGCGCACCTAGCCAGTGTTTTACTACTGTGGGGGGAGGTGCTTTTACTAGAGGTGTTTTTACTACATCCTGCCTCGTTGGAGATGTGCCTCCTCCTCCTCCTCTCTTCTATCAGGCACCCAAGTTGAGTCAGTGACCTCATCATCCCCTCCCTCCTCATCACTGGAGCAAACTTGGCAGTATGCTGCAGCTCGCGAAACATGACTGCCAGTTTCTTGTCCTTCTTGGGCACCCCCTCTCTCTAGGCTCACATTACTCCCACACATTACATTCCTCAACCTGGGTACCATCATCGGAGTCTTCAAACCGCTGAGCATCCTCCTGCAGTATGTACCCAACACTGTGGTAGAAAAGTTCGGGGGACTCCTCAGGGCATGATGGTGGGGCTAGGGAAGGAGTGACTGTTGACATGGAGCCGATGGAATAGGTGCATCTGCATTGGCAGGCAAACTACTCTGAGCCTGGGTGACAGAGGATGAGGACGGCTTTGTTATCCACTCCACCAACTCTTCTGCATGTTGTGGCTCAATAACACGGCCAGCTGCAGGAAAAAAGGAGAAGCGTGCCCCGCGGCCACCTGCTGAGGATGCACCGTGTCCACGACCAGCACTGTTGACTGTAGACACAGAGCCTGCTTGCCCTCTTTTAGTGGCCTGTGAGCATCTGCCTCTCCTTGGTGGCCTTCCGGACATGATGTATATTTTGTTTAGCAAAACCACAATACACTGTATTGTGTACTGTGTACACCACCAGAAAAGTAGTAGCAACTAGGGATGAGCTTCGTGTTCGAGTCGAACCCATGTTCGACTCGAACATCGGCTGTTCGACCGTCCGTCGAATTGCGAACGATATGGGCCGTTCGCGCCAAATTCGTGTGGCGCGTCACGGCCCATAATTCACTGCGGCATCGCAGTGCATTGCTGGCTGATGATTGGCCAAGCATGCACTATGACCCGCATGCTTGGCCAATCACAGCGCCGTCAGTAGAGAGAGCTGTAATTGGCCAAAGCCAGGGTGGCTTTGGCCAATTATGGCTCAGGGGATTTAGTACACACCCCACACTATATAAGGCCGCCTGCACGGCGGCCCTGTGTAGTGTGTGTTCCGGTGTGCTGAGAGATAGAGAGAGAGAGAGACAGTGTCATTTGATTTGAGTTAGATAGATTAGGCAGAACAGTCAGTCAGTTAGCTGCACTTACAGTGTATTGTGTATATATATGCATCCCAGGTGTTGCATATATATATATACACTGTATTCAGTTTAGCTAGATCCGTTCCTGTTATCTTCTATCTAGACTATTTAGTGCAGTGTGTCCTGCTCACAGTGTTCAGCTAGATCCGTTCCTGCTATTTACATTCAGTGCAGTGCGTCCTGCTCACAGTGTTCAGCTAGATCCGTTCCTGCTATTTACATTCAGTGCAGTGCGTCCTGCTCACAGTGTTCAGCTAGATCCGTTCCTGCTATTTACATTCAGTGCAGTGCGTCCTGCTCACAGTGTTCAGCTAGATCCGTTCCTGCTATTTACATTCAGTGCAGTGCGTCCTGCTCACAGTGTTCAGCTAGATCCGTTCCTGCTATTTACATTCAGTGCAGTGCGTCCTGCTCACAGTGTTCAGCTAGATCCGTTCCTGCTATTTACATTCAGTGCAGTGCGTCCTGCTCACAGTGTTCAGCTAGATCCGTTCCTGCTATTGACATTCAGTGCAGTGCGTCCTGCTCACAGTGTTCAGCTAGATCCGTTCCTGCTATTTACATTCAGTGCAGTGCGTCCTGCTCACAGTGTTCAGCTAGATCCGTTCCTGCTATTTACATTCAGTGCAGTGCGTCCTGCTCACAGTGTTCAGCTAGATCCGTTCCTGCTATTTACATTCAGTGCAGTGCGTCCTGCTCACAGTGTTCAGCTAGATCCGTTCCTGCTATTTACATTCAGTGCAGTGCGTCCTGCTCACAGTGTTCAGCTAGATCCGTTCCTGCTATTTACATTCAGTGCAGTGCGTCCTGCTCACAGTGTTCAGCTAGATCCGTTCCTGCTATTTACATTCAGTGCAGTGCGTCCTGCTCACAGTGTTCAGCTAGATCCGTTCCTGCTATTTACATTCAGTGCAGTGCGTCCTGCTCACAGTGTTCAGCTAGATCCGTTCCTGCTATTTACATTCAGTGCAGTGCGTCCTGCTCACAGTGTTCAGCTAGATCCGTTCCTGCTATTTACATTCAGTGCAGTGCGTCCTGCTCACAGTGTTCAGCTAGATCCGTTCCTGCTATTTACATTCAGTGCAGTGCGTCCTGCTCACAGTGTTCAGCTAGATCCGTTCCTGCTATTTACATTCAGTGCAGTGCGTCCTGCTCACAGTGTTCAGCTAGATCCGTTCCTGCTATTTACATTCAGTGCAGTGCGTCCTGCTCACAGTGTTCAGCTAGATCCGTTCCTGTTATCTTCCTACTGACAGGCAGGCTTGTCTGGTTACAGTATATAAAGCTACCTGAAGAAAATTACAGGTGTTCTTTTTGATCCTATTAGTACCACGGTCAGGCAGCTAGACTATTTACATTTAGTACAGTGTGTCCTGCTCACAGTGTTCAGCTAGATCCGTTCCTGTTATCTTCCTACTGACAGGCAGGCTTGTCTGGTTACAGTATATAAAGCTACCTGAAGAAAATTACAGGTGTTCTATCCCAGCTTAGTGCAGCTACAGGCCATTAGTATGTCTGGAAGGCCAAGAAGGAGAGGCAGACAGTCACAAGCCAATAAGAGAGGGCAAGCAGGCTCTGTGTCTAGTGCTGGTCGTGGAGACGGTGCATCCTCATCAGCACGTGGCCATGGGACACGCTTGGCCTTTTTTTCGGCAGCTGGCCGTGTTGAGCCGCAACATGCGGAAGACTTGGTCGAGTGGATGACCAAGCCGTCCTCATCCTCCTCATCCTCTCTCACCCATGCCCAGGGTGCTTTGTCTGGCAAAGCAGCGGCCTCTTCCCTCAGCTCAATGTCATCAGTGACTCCTTCCCTAGCTCCACCATGTCCTCATGAGGATTCCCTCGAACTGTTTGACCACAGTGTTGGGTACATGCTCCAGGAGGATGCCCAGCGTTTGGAAGGCTCTGATGATGATACTGAGCTCGATGAAGGCAGTAACATGAGCACGGACAGAGGGGGTGCCCAAGAAGGACAGCAATCTGGCAGTCATGCTCCCCCTGCTGCAGCATACTGCCAGGTTTGCTCCAGTGATGAGGAGGGAGGGGATGATGAGGTCACTGACTCAACGTGGGTGCCTGATAGGAGAGAGGAGGAGGAGGAGGAGGAGGAGGCGGCACATCACCAACGAGGCAGGATGCCCTCCAGGGGCCAGCCTAAGGGCAGCACATTGACTGCATCACACCCCAAAGCTCCACATGTGCAGGGCGCTGCAGTCTCTGCGCGTTATTCAAAAAGTTCTTTGGTGTGGGCCTTTTTTGAGACGAGTGCATCAGATCGCACCGCTGCTATTTGCAACATATGTCTCAAGCGTATCTCGCGTGGCCAAAACATCTCCCGCTTGGGTACCACATGCTTGACCAGACATATGTTGACCTGCCATGCAGTTCGTTGGCAAGCGTATCTGAAAGACCCACACCAAAGAACAAAGAGGATCTCTCCTTGCTCCTCATCAGCTGAGATTTCCAACCCCACTAGACCTTCAGTCCTCTCTGAGACCTGCAGTGAGAGGAATGAAGGTGTAGAATTAGGTGTGTCACAGCCAAGTACTTGTGGGCAATCTGCTTTTGGTACACCGACGTCAGATTGTACCAGGCAAATTTCCCTGCCCCAGCTGCTGCACCGCCGAAAGAAGTTTGCTCCCAGCCATCCACATGCCCAGCGGTTGAATGCTAGCTTGGCAAAATTGCTAGCATTTCAACTGCTGCCTTTTCAGTTGGTAGACTCTGCCCCCTTCCGTGAGTTTGTGGAATGTGCGGTTCCTCAGTGGCAGGTACCCAAACGCCACTTTTTCTCACGGAAGGCGATTCCGGCTCTCTACCGGCATGTGGAAGGCAATGTCCATGCCTCGCTGGACAGGGCGGTCAGCGGTAAGGTGCATATTACCGCTGACTCATGGTCCAGCAGGCATGGACAGGGACGTTACTTAAGTTTCACGGCGCATTGGGTGACTCTGCTGGCAGCTGGGAAGGATGCAGGACAAGGTGCAGTAGTGTTGGAGGTTGTTCCGCCACCACGCCTCCAAAATGCTGATTGTGACACACCTCTCTCCTCCACCCCCTCCTCTTCTTCTTCCTCCATGGCCTCTTCCTCGGAACCAGCGGTGCTCCGTAGGCGTTCAAGGGGCTACGCAAGTACGCAGGCCAAAAGATGCCATGCGGTGCTTGAGCTGGTGTGCTTGGGGGACAGGAGCCACACTGGGGCAGAGGTTCTGTCAGCTCTGCAGGGGCAGGTTCAGAGGTGGTTGACGCCACGCCAACTTAAGGCAGGAATGGTGGTTTGCGACAATGGCACCAACCTCCTCTCTGCCCTCCGACAGGGACAACTGACCCATGTGCCCTGTTTGGCTCACGTCCTTAACTTGGTGGTGCAGCGGTTCTTGGGCAGGTACCCGGGCTTACAGGATGTCCTGAGGCAGGCCAGGAAAGTCTGTGTGCATTTCCGCCGGTCATATAATGCCAGTGCTCGGCTGACGGACCTCCAAAAGGAGTTTAACCTGCCCAAGAACCGCCTAATCTGTGACATGCCCACCAGGTGGAACTCGACGTTGGCCATGCTGCAGCGGCTGCACACGCAGCAGAGGGCCATCAATGAGTACCTGTGCGACTATGGCACCAGGACAGGGTCAGGGGACCTTGGTTTTTTTTCCCCACGCCAGTGGGCCATGATCAGGGATGCATGCACTGTCCTGTCACCATTCGAGGAGGCCACGAGGATGGTGAGCACTGACAGTGCATGCATCAGTGACACTGTCCCCCTTGTCCACCTGTTGGAGCACACGCTGCGTGGAATAATGGACAGGGCACTTGAGGCAGAACAGAGGCAGGAAGAGGAGGACTTCCTTAGCTCTCAAGGCCCCCTTTATCCAGACAGTGTTCCTGCGTGCCCGCCGATCACACAGGAAGAGGACGAGGAGGAGGAGGAGGAGGAGGAGGAAGATTGTGTCAGTATGGAGGTGGAGCCTGGCACTCAGCATCAGCAGTCTTTAAGGGATCAGTCCCAAGGAACACATGGACTTGTACGTGGCTGGGAGGAGGTGGCTGCGGACGTTGTTGTCCTTAGTGACCCAGAGGACTCCGGACCGAATGCCTCAGCAAACCTACGCTGCATGGCCTCCCTGATCCTGCAAAGCCTGCGTAAGGATCCTCGTATTCGTGGTATCAAGGAGAAGGACCAATACTGGCTGGCAACCCTCCTTGATCCACGTTACAAGGGTAAGGTTGCGGACCTTATCTTGCCATCGCAGAGGGAGCAGAGGATGAAACATCTTCGGGAGGCCTTGCAGAAAGGTCTGTGCAACGCGTTCCCAGAGACTGGGAGGTTACAAACTCCTGTTTCTGGACAACGTGTTGCTGAGGCTTCGGTCAGTCAAAGAAGGAGCGGTGGAGAAGGTGGCCGTCTGACCGATGCGTTCAGACAATTTTTTGGTCCGCAGCCCCAAGGTATGATCGGTTCCAGCAACCATCGCCAGCGTCTGTTTTACATGGTGCAGGAATACCTAGGGGCAAGATCAGACTTGGACACCTTTCCCACCGAAAATCCTCTGGGTTACTGGGTCTTGAGGATGGATCACTGGCCAGAGCTTGCACAGTATGCAATTGAGCTACTGGCCTGTCCTGCATCCAGCGTTCTTTCGGAACGTACATTCAGTGCTGCTGGAGGCGTGGTAACCGATCACAGGGTGCGTCTGTCCACTGACTCGGTCGATCGGCTGACCTTCATAAAAATGAATCAGTCTTGGATCACCACCAGCTACCAAGCACCTGATGCTGATGTAACTGAATAATTTTTTTCAGATCCCTTCAAAGACTGCCTATGCTGATGCTGAGTGATTATCCCTGAGTAATTATCCTCTTCCTCCTCAATCATCACGCTGATAGCTTGTAAGAACATTTTTGGTTCTGGGCGCCACCACCAGTGCCTAAGGCACAATTTTTCAGCCCCTGTATAACAGGGGCGTGTAATTACAATTTTTGATGTAATACTTTGCAGCACGGCTCGTTCCTGCATTCCAACTAGAGTGTCTGTGAGGGGTTGCAGTGTTGTGGCACCAGCACCAGTGCCTAAGGCCCAATTTTTCTGCCCCTGTCTAACAGGGGCGTGTAATTACAATTTTTGATGCAATACTTTGCAGCAGTGCTCGTTCCTGCGTTCCAACTAGAGTGTCTGTGAGGGGTTGCAGTGTTGTGGCACCAGCACCAGTGCCTAAGGCCCAATTTTTCTGCCCCTGTCTAACAGGGGCGTGTAATTACAATTTTTGATGCAATACTTTGCAGCAGTGCTCGTTCCTGCGTTCCAACTAGAGTGTCTGTGAGGGGTTGCAGTGTTGTGGCACCAGCACCAGTGCCTAAGGCCCAATTTTTCTGCCCCTGTCTAACAGGGGCGTGTAATTACAATTTTTGATGCAATACTTTGCAGCAGTGCTCGTTCCTGCGTTCCAACTAGAGTGTCTGTGAGGGGTTGCAGTGTTGTGGCACCAGCACCAGTGCCTAAGGCCTAATTTTTCAGCTCCTGTTCAACAGGGGCATGTAATTACAATTCTTGATCTAATATTTCACAGCAGGGCCCTGTGAGGGCTTACAGTGTTTTGGCCACAGCAACACCTAAGGCCCAAATTTCTGCTGAGTATATAGGGCAGGACCCTACTTTCAAACATCTAACTTACAAACGACTCCTACTTGCAAACGGAAGGAGACAACAGGAAGTGAGATGAAATCTACCCATAGGAAGGGAAATTCTCTCATGTAAGAGTTAATATGGGAAAACAATTTCTCCTTTCCACTGATGCTTTCCAATCCTTGTTCCACAAAAAAACCCAAATTTTCAAAAAACATTTTTCATTGGGACAAAAAAGTGAGGTGAAATCTTCTGAAGAGGAGGAAAGACGCAAAACAAATGTCACAGGGGTGATAACCCTTCCCTATGTTTTCCAAAAAGCTTAGAAAAGATTTTTTGGCTGGAGCTAAACACATTAAAAATGTTCAAAATTACAAAGAGATTCTACTTAACAACAAACCTACAGTCCCTGTCTTGTTTGCACCGCCTGTATACTGCTGTTCAGAGTATATAGGGACCTTTCCTTATTTTAATTTGGGTGCGGGGTTCCCCTTAATATCCATACAAGACCCAAAGGGCCTGGTAATGGACTGGGGGGTACCCATGCCGTTTGTCTCACTGATTTTCATCCATATTGCCAGGACCCGACATGACATTAAACCCGCAAGCAGTTTTAAATGAGATTTTTTCCTTTAAAAATGACATTTGGTGCAGGGACTGTTCTAAACATGGGAAACACGCGTCACTTTACAGGCATACTATAGACACCCCCCAGGTACGATATTTAAAGGAATATTTCACTTTTTTTTTTTTACTTTAAGCATCATTAAAATCACTGCTCCCGAAAAAACGGCCGTTTTTAAAAGTTTTTTTTGCATTGATACATGTCCCCTGGGGTAGGACCCGGGTCCCCAAACCCTTTTTAGGACAATACCATGCAAATTAGCCTTTAAAATGAGCACTTTTGATTTCGAACGTTCGAGTCCCATAGACGTCAATGGGGTTCTAACGTTCGTGCGAACTTTCGGTCCGTTCGCGGGTTCTGGTGCGAACCGAACCGGGGGGTGTTCGGCTCATCCCTAGTAGCAACTACACTAGGGGTGTACGGTACTGTGTACATCACCAGAAGTCTAATAGCAACTATGGGTGCACTGTATTGTGTACTGTGTACACCACCAGAAAAGTAGTAGCAACTGCACTAGGGGTGCACGGTATTGTATACACCACCAGAAGTGTAATAGCAACTATGGGTGCACTGTATTAACAAAATATATATATAAAATACACTGCAGCTAACTGAATAACCTGCCTGCTCACTCTAAATCACACTCTCTCTCCGTCCACGCCAACAACACACTACACAGGGCCGACGTGCAGGCAGCCTTATAAAGTGTGGGGCGTGGACTTAGTCCCCTTGAGCCATAATTGGCCAAAGTCACCCTGCTCTCTTAGCTGAGGGCGCTGGGATTGGCCACAGCATGCACCATGACCTGGTCATCATACAGCAATGCACGCAGTGCATTATGGGGCATTACTCAGCGCCTAAATTTGCCGCCAACGCCCCATAATGTTCGTTTTTCGACGAAAGGGCGAACACCCGACGTTCGAGATGAACTCATGTTCGACCCGAACATAAAGCTCATCCCTGCTCCTGAAATACCTGGCTGATCCTGCCTGGCTATACCCTCTCCCCTGTATGCTGACTCCTATATATCAAGGCTGCTGTGCCATATGCTGCCCTGCTCTCCTGTGTCTCCTCTGTCCTCATCCCTCATAATGTCTTAGATACACTTTAACAATGAGAGTTGTACCTTAATATTTATGATTTCTGGACTGTACTGCACGGCGTCCCCCCACTCTTGCATTAAATCCGGTGTGGGAAGATTCCTGTAGGCGAGGGTGGCCACATGCTCACTGGATCCTCCCCGTAGAAGAACGACAAAATCTTCAACAATTTTCCTATTTTCGGTCGGATCTGCAATGGATCAATATGTAATCAGTATAGTAATCAATGATTAGAGACACCATGTATCAATAACAAGGCCACCTGCAAAGAAAAGGAATACAGTGCGGGTTGTTTTTCAGGGGTTGTGCTTGGTTGGCCCCTTAGTTCCAGTGAAGGGAACTCTTACTTCAGCATACCAAGACATTTTGGACAATTTCATGCTCCCAACTTTGTGGGAACAGTTTGGGGACGGCCCCTTCCTGTTCCAACATGACTGCCCACCAGTGCACAAAGCAAGGTCCATAAAGACATGGATAGGAGAGTTTGGGGTGGAGGAACTTGACTGGCCTGCACAGAGTCCTGATCTCAACCCGATAGAACACCTTTGGGATGAATTAGCGTGGAGAATGCGAGCCAAGCCTTCTCGTCCAACATCAGTGCCTGACCTCACAAATGCTCTTTTGGAAGAATGGTCAAACAGTCCCATAGACACACTCCTAAACCTTGTGGACGGCCTTCCCAGAAGAGTTGAAGCTGTTATAGCTGCAAAGGGTGGGCCACCTCAATATTGAACCCTACGGACTAAGACTGGGATGCCATTAAAGTGCATGTGCACTAACGGCAGGCGTCCCAATACTTTTGGAAATATAGTATAAGTATATATATATAGATATATATATATATATATATATATATCTATCTATATATATATCTATATATATAGATATATATATAGATATATATCTATATATATATATATATCTATATATATATAGATATATATCTATATATATATAGATATATATATATAGATATATATATTTTTTTTTTTAATATTATTGTTATGATGATGATTAAATTTACTGCAAATATTTGCAAATCATTTCCTCTCTTTTTAATCTTTTGAATTATTATACAGGATTTATATAGCGCCAACAGTTTGCGCAGCATTTAACAAAATGAAGGCAGACATTACAGTTATATTACAATTTGGTACAAAAGGAATCAGAGGGCCCTGCTCCTTAGAGCTTACAATCTAATGCCCCGTACACACGATCGGACATTCCGACGACAAAATCCATCGGACTTTTTCCGACGGATGTTGTCTCAAACTTGTCTTGCATACACACGGTCACACAAAGTTGGTCGGAAATTCCGAACGTCAAGAATGCGGTGACGTACAACACGTACGACGAGCCGAGAAAAATGAAGTCCAATAGCCAGTGCGGCTCTTCTGCTTGATTCTGAGCATGCGTGGCACTTTGTGCGTCGGAATTGTCTACACACGATCGGAATTTACGCGAACGGACTTTGTTGTCGGAAAATTTTAGAGCCAGCTCTCAAACTTTGCGTGTGTCGGAAATTCCGATGGAAAATGTCCGATGGAGCCCACACGCGGTCGGAATTTCCGAAAACAAGCTCCGATCGCACATTTTCCGGCGGAAAGTCCGACCATGTGTACGCGGCGTTAGAGGGAGGGTGAATAAATCAGGAGTAGTGTAGGTGGTGGCAATGGACACGTGCAATTCAAAATTTGATCTCCCACCAGCCCCGTGACATCATTAGTTCAGACTTCTAAACCAGTAAAAATTGGCTTCTCACCTCCAATCTCCTTCAAAAGTGCACCGCACTGGTTGCTTGTCATACCAACGCTTACGTACACAATACCAGCTATGTTACCGCCGAGACCAAATCCCATATTCATACAGGACCTCACATCACTTAAGGAATAACCTGCAGAAAAAATAAGAAAAAAAAACAAACATAATGGAGGACTTGTCACTTATCAATATCTTGTTAAAATAATTTGCTTATGATCATCGTATTTTTTTATATACTCTGGGGGTTATTTACTAAAGGCAAATCCACTTTGCACTACAAGTGCAAAGTGCACTTGAAATTGCACTGATAGTGCAGTCGCTGTAGATCCGAGGGGGACATGCAAGGAAAATAAAAATCGGCATTTTTAGCTTGCACATGATTGGATGATAGAAATCAGCAGAGCTTCCCCTCATTTCAGATCTACCACGACTGCACTTCCAAGTGCACTTTGCATGTGTAGTTTGCCCTTGTAGTGCAAAGTGGATTTGCCTTTCGTGAAGAACTCCCTTAGTCTAGCTCTTCTAGAGCTACTTCTTTCCAAAGAGTCTCTTTTAACCACTTGCTTACAGGGCACTTAAACCCCTCTCCTATCCAGACCAATTTTCAGCTTTCAGCACTGACGCACTTTGAATGACAATTGCGCGGTCATACAACACTGTACCCAAATTAAATTTTTATCATTTTTTCACCACAAATAGAGCTTTCTTTTGGTGGTATTTGATCACCTCTGCAGTTTTTACTTTTTGTTAAAAAAATGTAAAAAAACTGAATTTAAAAAAAAAAATGTTTAAATTTTTTTATATTTTGTTATAAAAAATTTAAAACGGGTCATTTTTCTCCTTCATTGATGTACGCTGATGAGGCGGCAGTGATGGGTACTGATAGGCGGCAGTGATGGCCACTGATGGGTGGCAGTGACGGGCACTGATGGGTGGCAGTGACGGGCACTGATGGGTGGCAGTGATGGGCAGCACTCCCAGGTGGCACTGATTGGCACTACAGGTGGGCATTGATAGGTGGCACTTCTTGGCATTGATAGGTGGCACTTGTCGGCACTGTTAGGTGGCACTGTGGGCACTGTTAGGTGGCACTGTGGGCACTATTAGGTGGTACTTTTAGGTGGCACTGATGGGGCAGATGTGCCTCTTCCACTTGGGGACCGATGTCCCTTACATCCGATCCGGTGATCGGCTTTTTTTTCTACTCGCACTGTCAGCGTGAGCAAAAAAAAAAAAACGATTACCGATCTTTTGTTTACATCATGTGATCAGCTGTCATTGGCTGACAGCTGATCACATGGTAAGGGGCCGGGACCGGCCCCTTACACGGATCGGTGATCAGCCGAGTCTCAGTGACTCAGTGATCACAGCGCGCCCGGCGCGCGCCCTGAAGGGCGCGCGCAGGGAGCGTGCACAGGGGAGGCCATCATATGACGGCCTCCCGGGAATGCAGGTCCGCGCTGTGGCCGTCATTCGGCCATAGCGCGGATAGCAGGTGTTTAAAGGTCAAGAGGGGTGAATAATGTTCAGGAAGGCAGTTTTTTCAATATGAAAACAAAATCAAGAAAATGGGGACATGACCTCAAACTAACTGGAGGGAGCTTCAAAACTAATCTAATGCCGCGTACACACGGTCGTACTTTTCGTCTACAAAAGTCAGACAGCCTTTCCGACAGACTTCCGGCAGACTTTCGGTGGACTTGCGGCGGACTTGCGGCCTACTTTCTAACGAACGGACTTGCCTACACACGACCACACAAAAGTCGGTCGGATTCGTACGTGATGACGTACACCGGACTAAAATAAGGAAGTTCATAGCCAGTAGCCAATAGGTGCCCTAGCGTGGCTTTTTGTCCGTCGGACTAGCACACAGACGAGCGGATTTCGGGGTCCGTCGTAGTTACGAAGTAAAGTTTTGAAGCATGTTTCAAATCTAAAGTACGTCGGATTTGAGGCTAAAAAAGTCAGTTGAAAGTCCGGAGAAGCCCACACACGATCGGATTACCAGCCAGCTTTAGTCCGTCAGCGTCCGTTGGACTTTTGTAGACGAAAAGTACGACCGTGTGTACGCGGCATTAGAAAGTATTATTATATGGAAAGGGTAGTTGATGATAGGAATAAACTACCAGCAGAGGTAGTGAGACTCAGACAGTCAACAGTAATGGCCTCAAACATGCCTGGGATAAACATACATCTATAGTCAGACAATAAAGTTAACAAAAAAAAAAAAAACCCCACAGAAAAAAAAACAATAAAAATCAAACAAATTAAAAATAAAACAATTATTTTTTAAAAATGGGCAGACTCGATGGACTTCTCGGTCTTTTTCTGCCTTCACTTTTCTATGTTTCAATACAAGATTTCTCTCCGACGTGATCAGTTCCACACCGGCCTTCCTTAACTTTGTCACAGGTCGGGGTACAAGGAGGAGGGAGGGCGTACAATGCTCATAGTATCTTTGTCCATTCTGCATCTTCAAACTTTGACCCGCCTGGTGAAAAATCATGACTAGAACCCAAAGTTCCTGAATCCGGAAACAGAAAACAACTGTAACCAGCATGTGTTCACTAGACGCACGATTCACGGGGTAGAATAACACCGCCTGGGTGGAATTTCCGAGAGTTTAAAAATATTCCCCTACCCCAACTGTTTTGTTTACACTTCAGCTGTCAGCAACGGTACAAAACATTGAAACCTTATTTACAAATAAGATCATTTTTTAATTTATTTTTTGCATTTTTTTCAATGTGAAACGTGTAAATATATGTTAAAGGTGTTAACTTACTAATGAACAAAGCAGACAAAAAGATGAAATTATTAATATTTAAAAAAAATGAAAAAACGAAAAAATAAAAATAAAAAAAGAAATGACACTTTGCTACAATGTAAAGTAGTGAGTGTACAGCTTGTATAACAGTGTAAATTTGCTGTCCCCTCAAAATAACTCAACACACAGCCATTAATGTCTAAACCGCTGGCAACAAAAGTGAGTACACCCCTAAGTGAAAATGTCCAAATTGGGCCCAAAGTGTCAATATTTTGTGTGACCACCATTATTTTCCAGCACTGCCTTAACCCTCTTGGGCATGGAGGTCACCAGAGCTTCACAGGTTGTCACTGAAGTCCTCTTCCCCTCCTCCATGATGACATCACAGAGCTGGTGGATGTTAGAGACCTTGCGCTCCTCCACTTATATAATGTTTGGTAGGCTGGTAGGATCAGGTGATTGAGTGTCACCCTATCACAGCTAATCCAGCCCCATCTTAGTCTAGGGAAGGAGGCACCCACTGACGTAGTTCGTCACGTGACCCAACGTCACGTTATTGTGACGACGGGATCACGTCTAAAACCTGTATCGAGTCACTCCCTAAACCCGAGTGTCAGCCTATTGCAGCGGCGTGATGCCCTGCCTGTAACTCGGGAGGGAGGTGCTATGTGATGTAGGAAGTCAGGTGATCCGACGTCGTGTCATCACGACGTCGATCACTATGGCAACCTGGATAAACATTTAGCTTTTTATACTTCCTATTCCCAAGCGGTGCGTTCTGATTGGACGGTCACCGCTCGGGAATTGATTTGCAACAGATGAGTGAATTAGGGGGCTTTATATAAATCACTGACCAGACGTAAGGCACCCTAAGACCGATGAGGAAGTCCTGCTGGATGATACGCGTGCGGATTGGTTTTATCTCATTTAGACGTCGCTGCAGCCGCCTTATCATTCACTGTCACCTGTAAATTACATGCGCCTTATTTCCTAGCACTGGGTATAGTGCTACATATGTGAGTACCTGTCTTTTAATAAAAGGAATCGTTTTCTAGTTATACAGAGAGCACTATATTATTTCTTTATTTATTTCATGCGAATATGGATGAAAACTTTTAAGCCATATTAAGGAAGAGGTTTCCAGCTTTTCAGTCAAGATACTACCCTGACCACTATTAAGTGGTGAATGCTTATGAGACCTTCCTGTTAGTTCAGGGGTCCCTGTAACAAGGTGAGCGGTTTGACTGGCAAGAGGGGGGAGCACGGATTTAAGAGCACTTTGGATTTGCATGAAGCACCCTGCATCACCGTTGACACTCTCTGATTTTTCATTCATTTATGGACATTTATGATAATTGAATAGTAACTTCAGCGCTGCACTATATTTTTTTACTGAATTACATGAAAGGACTTATATATTTGCCTTTAGTGTCCAGCAGCTTTGCTTATCTGATGGTTTTTGTGCTGACTGTTTGTCTTTGAATAATTTTCTAGCAAAAAATACTGATTTAAACTTGTTGTAAACAAAGAAGTGTCAGGAAATGTTTTTGTTTTGTTGGAAATCCTGTCAAATTTAGCAAATAATGCCGCGTACACACGAGCGGACATTACGGCGGACTTTGCCCGGCGGACTTTTCGTCGGACTTTGTTTGCTCCTTGCGCCGGACTTAAAAACGGACGGACTTGGCCACACACGGTCACTGCAAAAGTCCGCTGGTTTTGAACGCGGTGACGTATAGCACGTACGACGGGACTAGAAAAAGGAAGTCCAAGCCCCACTCCGGCACCCTTTGGGCTCCTTCTGCTAATCTCGTGTTTATCTCGTGTTAGTAGAAGTTTGGTTAGAGACGATTCGCGCTTTTCACACTTCAGCTTATTTCGTTCGTTTTCTGCGGTTCAGTTTGTGCTTGTGAGGTTTGTATCTGCTTTTCAGTGCGTGTTGGTCAGTTCGTAACCTGCCTTGCAGGCCGTTCTGCTCCGCTCGTTCCTGATTTTCAGGTCGTTCTTCATAGGCCTTGCTGTTCTTCAGTGCGTTTGTTATAAGTTTGTTAGTTTGAGCAGCCGACCGTTTTGAAGCCATGTCGAGTGGACGTACTCGTTCTCGAGTTCGTGCTGTGTGGGGACTTGGTGTTGGGGTTAATACTTTGACCCGAGTCCAGTCCATGAACAGGGTGAGGAGGAGTTCATGGACCAAGAATTGGTTGCGCCAGCGTGACCAGTTCTGTCATATGCCTTTGCTCCGTGAGCTCCGTGAGAATAATCCTGAGGATTTCAGGAATTTTCTCAGGATGACGGACCCCATCTTTGAGCGTCTTTTGGCTATGCTGACCCCCTATATCAGCAGGCAGGATACCTGCATGAGGCAAGCCATTAGTGCGGAGCAGAGGCTAGTTGCCACTTTACGTTACTTGGCGACAGGGAGAAGTCTTCAGGACTTAAAGTTCTCGACAGGCATCTCCCCCCAGGCTCTGGGGATCATAATCCCAGAGACCTGTTCTGCTATTATTCAGGTCCTGCAGAAGGAATATATGAAGGTAAGTTTTATCCTTTAACATTACATGATATGTATTAACTGTTTTTTGATGTATTGTAGAACTGTCCTCTTTACCTAATTGCCATGCTTTCAATCTGCTGTGAATGTCCCCTTTATCTTTGTGCATGCCTATTTTAATCAGTTATTGCCCTATACATGCATAATTTCTTTCATTAACCTCCCCACCATGCAATGCTGGGTCCATTTTTATCTCTAGCCTATAGTCCATTGAACAATGTATATTGTCTGCTCCATTGTCTTGTTTGTCCCTCCCCCACCCCACAAATGTTTCAGCCAGTCATGTGTGTTTGTTAACCTAATTAGAACCCCTCCCCCACCCCACAAATGTTTCAGCCAGTCATGTGTGTTTGTTAACCTAATTAGAACCCCCCCCCCACCCCACAAATGTTTCAGCCAGTCAGGTGTGTTTGTTAACCTAATTAGAGCCCCTCCCCCCACATTCAAATGTATCAATGGGCCATCATAGGGGGTGAGTAATCTTATAAGTGTGCCTTATGTTTTTATAATTTTCAATTACAAACACACATATTCATAATATTTGACTGCTGTTGTTTACTAATGTTTTGGTGTAATCTGATATACAATTTTTGTTATTAAAGTCCTTATCTTATTTTTTTTGCACTCCACAGTTTCCTACAAGTCCACAGGAATGGCAGACTGTTGCCTCCCAGTTCGCTGACCGTTGGGACTTTCCCAACTGTGTAGGGGCGATTGACGGGAAGCACGTCCGGATTGTGCCACCACCGCATTCGGGGTCATATTTCTTTAACTACAAGGGGTTCCATAGTGTAGTTTTGATGGCGGTGGTCTCGGCACATTTGGAGTTTATGTTTGTGGATGTGGGGAAGAACGGCCGAATGTCTGATGGAGGAGTCTTTGCACAGACCGAGCTGTGCTATCGTCTCCAGACCGGTGGCCTGGAATTGCCACCTGATGACGATAATGTGGATGGACTCCCCTCAGTTTTTATTGCTGATGAAGCATTTGCTCTCTGTGAGAACTTGATGAGGCCGTTCCCCCAAAGGACACTCACCCCTGAGAGGAGGGTATTTAATTACCGGCTGGCCAGAGCAAGAAGGGTTGTGGAGAATGCCTTTGGTATTCTGGCCAGCCGGTTCCGTATCTTCCTTACGGCTATTAATTTGGCGGACTATAAAATCAACCACGTCATCCTTGCTTGCTGCATCTTGCATAACTTTTTAAGGAGACATTCAGTGACATATCTATCCTCTGTTGGGCCTGAGCCCAGACTGGAAGAGGCTAGTAGCACTTTGACAGGCCTAGAAATTGGCCGTATTGGCTTGGCCCCCCGACCCGCACGTCAAGTGCGTGACCGTTATGTGAATTATTTTAATGGTCGGGGGGCCATTGCTATTCAGCAACATCTATAATTTTTTTACAAAAATAAAAAAGAAAATTTGTTTATCTAAATATCTTGTTTTTATTGTTGTTTACCTTTAAGTTATGTCTGTCTCCTAGTGCACTTGTAGTAGTGTCAAGTGCATTTAGCTTTAGTTAATCAGGCCCACAAAAACAAACCCCAAATGTTGACTTCAAGAAACAGCCACACACATTGTATAGGGTAAAACATTTTACTTGGTGCACATTGAAAGGTGCATTTTTTATCATATTTTTTTTTTTTTTTTTTTTATTTTGTTAAAAAATATTTTACGTTGTGTAAAAAAATTATCTTTTACAAAATTATTCAAGCCATTTTTTCAAAAATATATAGACCTTTATCTCAAAACATTTACATACACAACAGTGTTTTTATAAACAAAACTTACAATACATTAACTTACAAAGTTCAATATTTCGAGAACGGTGCATGTAATGTCACCCTTGCAGAAATTGGTCATTTATAAGATGCTCAAAATTGAGCTTTACTAAAGGGTCAAGTCAACATGTGCTATCTCCTATCATGGGAGAGCAATGTACATGTTTTGTGTGTGCAATCCCATTTTTGGTTGCTCTCACCACCCACGAATTTTCAGGATGAAGGGTTTGCAAACACAAAACAAGTACATTGCTAACCCATGATGGAAGATAGCACATGATGACACACCGTGTGCATCACACAATGTAAATTTGGGTATACCCCAAAACTTGCAAACTTTTTTTTAAAAACAAAATAACTTCACAAGGAAATGAAGAACATGATTGATGTTTTTAGGCCAAACGTGATTATATTCTGCCCAAAACATCAATCATGTTCTTCATTTCCTGTTGCATGGAGTCCAGGCGAAGTTTCATGCTGTGAATTTGTTCACGCATTTGATCTATGTGGCCATTCCACAGCATTATCTGGCCTATTAGTCTTTGCGCACTGTCTGTGGTGAAGTGCTCTGCCGCTTGGCCTTCCACAACCAGAAACTCACCTAAAACGAGTGAATAAAAACAAGGTTTACAATATGCACGCCAAAATACAGTAACTCAAGCTGGGGTGTCAGTCACTCACTTGGTGGGCTTGAAACCTCGCACACTTCCTCCACCTCTCCTTCCTCAAGGTCGTCGGGTGGGCGTGGTCTTGGGCTGGGGCTTGGGGTATCTTGGGCCTCAGGCTGGTGACTTGGGGGGGTCCTGAGATCCTTGGACTGTTGTCTGAGTCTTTTCTCCCCTATGAGATTATAAAAAAAGGTCAAGTTAAAACACACTGATCTTTTATTTTTTAATAAAGAAAGTAAAATGTTGGTTATGATTTTTTGGCAAATTTTGCATCATAATAAATGTTGAAGACAGGATGAACATTACCTCTGAACAACAATTAGAAAGAATGCATATTTTTGGGAAAGTTTCACAGATGCTGACACCTCAATGATCTCCTATGTGTATTACCCCTCAAAAATTTAGTTATGGTCACATAGTACACTAGAAAATGCATTTCCTTAGCAAAATGCGGGGGAATGCCCCATCATATTCCTCTATTATAAATCAGTACATGGTGTGTCTGTCCCCTCCCCCGGGCTCTGTAATCAGAGCTGAGATGCTCCGGCCACCTCCCCCCCTGTGTATAACAGAAGCTTTGGTAACCATGGCAACAAAACAAACACAGTACACTCTGATTAATGTCTAAAATTACACGAAATGACCTCTAAACAAAAAGCTTTTTCTCCAAAAATTTAAAAAATATCAAACTGAAAAGATATAGCCAGATAGATGAATATTTAGTGAAGATTGTAAAGTTTGTTTGGTGTCTCTAGGTGAAAGTATGAAGGAGCTGAAACTTTGGGGAGCGGAAGAAGAATTTGAGGATTTCAAGCATGCTCCCATTGAATTCAATGTTTAAAAAAGAGAAAAAAAAATGATTATTTAATAAAGTATACATGGTATTAAAAAAGTTGAAAATGAGCACACATCAGCTCAAAGAGACGAACATTTTCATAGTTGAATGGTTTTAATAGCTGAAAGTATGCAGAAGTTACGCAGAGCCAAAAAACGTACGGAATAATATTCCAATTAAATATTTCAAAAAATAAAATCGAAGAACAATAGTGGGCCTGCTAAATCATTCCCACTAACTATAGTGCTCGTGAGTCCAGATGTGGAAACAGCTGCTGTGTCCTGTCCCTACATTACACTGAATCATTTTTGATGAAGCATTATATTTTCAAACACATCTACACCACATCAACTCATTGTGTGAATTCGCAAAATTATCAAGCCATAAATGTAAGTCCAACTCTGTCCCATCGTATTTGGCGAAAAAATAACGTCACTTTATAAAGTATCCGATCTATTCCAAAGAACGGTATTTACGAACGATGCAGAAAAACCGCCAAAAATAAGGATCAGCATGCAAGTTCTGTATCTCAATAGTAAAACACAAGTACTTACTTTTTTTCAGCAGCTTCTTTATTCGCCAATATTGTTCTGGCTCCCGACTTTTGATGTCAGACCACCGCTTCCGCAATTGTTCTTTCGAACGTTTTGTACCAAATTTATCTTCCAGAGCGGTGACAACTGACGACATTATTTTGTCCTTCCTCATATTGGGTCGTGTGTACGGTCCTTTTTTGCCATCGTAGTCCTCCCTTCTTAATATGGACACCATCTCCACCATCTCTTCAAAAGCCATGTTGGTGGCCTTATATCTCCTCCGGGATGTGGATGTTTGGGGCTCCGGGCTTTCCTCCGCGCTACTTCCACTTAATCGCTCCGCCATCTTTTGCTATCTACTCCCACTGCGCAACGAAGAGTGAAGGGGCGGGGCGAAATCGTACTCACGAACGTCAGGGGCGGGCGACGCAGGCGGAGCATGACACATGCGCAGTGTATATAAAGCTAGTACGATGGCCAACGTATGTCCGTGCGGAAGTAGCGAGCGGCACAAACGAAGGTAAGATTAAAGAGTGTGTGTGTGTGTGTGTGTGTGTGTCCCCGTGTGTGTCCCCTAGATTACAACACAAACTAATCCTGAGATTTGGGACTGACATTTAAGTTTTGATCTTGTGTCTTGTCTTGCAGAAATAATGAATCCCTTTAAAGAGGAAGAGTTTTTGATCCATTTCATTGATCTATATGAGCAGAAGAAAAACCTCTGGGAGGTCAAACACCCCCAATATTATAATCGTGATGTTAGGAAGGCAACACTGGGCACACTTTTAGAGTTTGTGAAGACTCGACTCCCCCAGGCAGACATCAAGTTTGTGGACAAGAAAATAGGTATCTTGCGTAATATGTACAAGCGGGAGCACAGAAAAATCCAGGAGTCGCTGAGATCCGGGGCAGCAGCTGACCAAGTTTATGTACCCAAGTTGTGGTATTACCACAAACTGCGATTCCTGGATGAGCAGACCGAAGCCAGGCAATCCCTTTCCACCCTTCCCCCCACCCTTCCCCCCACCCTTCCCCCCACCCTTCCCTCCAGCCTTCCCTCCAGCCTTCCCTCCAGCCTTCCATCCACCTCCACCCCAGCTGAGGAGTCCCAGGATGAACTGGGCCTTTTCAACATAGATGAAGTGGATGCGCCCAGCTTCAGCCAGGTATACTTATTTTTGAAGATTTTTGGATTGTGTAAATGTTATTAATGATGTTAAGGTGTTCATTTTGAAAGTGCTTCATCAAAAATCACTTCTGCACAAAGAGTAATATGTAGACATATCACTAGACAGTAGTGGCCAAATATATACGTAACTTCAGATCTTGTTGATCATCTGAAATAATGGTGTGGTCAAATAGATAGCCTTTACTATTTTGTGTAATTATATTTGAAAGTTATGAGCTGAAAATTGTGTCTGATTGCATAACAGAAAATTACAACTATGTCCCTTTTTTTTACACAGGATGACCTCAGCCAGGAGGAGGCCTTGCCCAGTGGGAGAGAGGAGGAGGCCTTGCCCAGTGGGAGAGAGGAGGAGGCCTTGCCCAGTGGGAGAGAGGAGGAGGCCTTGCCCAGTGGGAGAGAGGAGGAGGCCTTGCCCAGTGGGAGAGAGGAGGAGGCCTTGCCCAGTGGGAGAGAGGAGGAGGCCTTGCCCAGTGAGAGAGAGGAGGAAGCTGTGGCTGGGCCAAGTAGAAGCCGCACGGAGTGCCAGGTGCCTCCCCTCCGCATTCTACAGAAAAGGCCCAGGAGGATGACTGCAACAGAGCAGGAATCCCTAGAGCTCATACGGGAAGCAAGCCTGATCCTGAGTAAACCTCCCAATGCAGAGGAGGCGTATGGCACCTATATAGCCTGCAGATTACAGGAGTTGGAAAAGCGGCAACGCCTCCTCTGTGAGGGTCTATTTTTCCAGGCATACCAGAAGGGCTTGAGAGGGGAGCTTACTGCTAACACATATATAGCAGATGAAGGCACTCCTACTCCTCCTCCTCCTCCTCCTCCTGCCCCAAGTACACCACCAGAGGCACAACCTCCGAGGAAGGCTGCAGAGAAGCATGGAGGGAAGGCTACACGGAAGAGTCGAAAGTGATTGCCTGGTTTCTGTCTGTTCTGACTGTGCTCCCTGTGCTCCCTATAGTCGCAAGATACCTATTTTCTTGTCCTCAAACTTGATGTGTGTCCTGGGGGACGAAAGGCTTCCCAGATTCTAAAAGTGTGTCCAGTGTTGCCTTCCTAATTTTTTTGTTTATCAAATAAATACTTTTTGGTTTACCTTACATTCTTGCCTATGTCTTTTGATTCCAAAACGCCATTTTGTTTGGGAGTCGGCAGGTACAGGTCGAAAAGACTATGGGGTTGATTTGAGAAAAGCAAATAGTCTGTGCACTTTGCAGAGGGCAGTTGCCCTCTGCAAGTGCAATTGCTCCAGAGTATCAGAAATTATTTAAAAGCTTGACTTTGCAAAGAGTACCCAATCCTGTGCAAGTAAAAGAAAAAAAAAAACATTTTTGCTTGCACATGATTGGATGATGGAAGTCAGCAGAGCTGCTTCACATTTAATAAAGCTTGGGAGCAACTGCTCTTGCAGAGGGCAAATGCAATTTCCAAAATGCACATGCTTTTTACCTTTATGAAATCAACCCCTATGTGTGTTTTTGTCAAATAAAAAGATTTTATTTTGATTTTACATGATTTTAGGAATAAATCAGCAGAGCTTCCCCGAATTTAAGCTCTTCCCCTCAGTTTTTCAGCGACTGCACTTCCAACAAGTGCACTTGGTGTGCAATTTCTCAAGTGAACGTTTCACTTGATATTCTTAAATGATTTAAGCCTTTTGTCAAAAACAAGCTCGGGGGAAGCTCTGCTGATTTTTGCGGAAAATCATGTCAAATAAAAATTAATTGTTTTGGTTTGGGCTTCCTTGCATGTGCCCCTCGGATACACAGCGAACACACTTCAAAATGCTCTTTATGTGGAATTATATGTATAATTAGCAATTGGAGTGAAAAATGATTTTGCCTTTGTTAAATACACCCCCCTATGTCTAATGAACAAGGGACAACAACCTCATTAAGGTTCTTTAAAACAACACAAAATATGAATGTTAATTGTGGTAACTTGAAAATACACACCAAAAATGTGGTTAACATTTAACACACATTGTAAAATAGCTAAAGTGCGGAAATAATAAAAAAAAAAAAATTATCTATTTTAAAATTTAAAAGTTATGGAGATCTGGCTGTTACAAAATATTATATTAGTCATGGCATGAGGATAAATCATGAAGAAAGAAGTTTGTGAGAACTCTGTGTGAATATAAAGCAGAAAAACAACTTCATTCCTCTCGCATTATCAATCCTAAAAAAAGGCTGTATTAAAAGACGACAGAAGAGGAATGTGCTAGCTTCAAGACGAAGGCTAGTTTTACCAGACCGAGCGCTTCCGTCTTGTAATTGCTTCAGAGCATGCGTCAGTTTGAGTTCGTCGGACTAGCACACAGACGATCGGTTTGTCCGCTAGAAAGCAGAGTCCGTCGGATAAATTTAAAGCAAGTTTCAAATCTAATTCCGTCGAACTTTTGAGAAAACAAAGTCCGCTGGAGCCCACACACATCGAATTGTCCGACGAAATCCAGTCCGCCGGGCAAAGTCCGCCGTAATGTCCGCTCGTGTGTACGCGGCATTAGTCTGAAAATGTATATGTCTATTATTTTCAACCTTGTTGTTAACCACTTCAGCCCCGGAAGAATTTACCCCCTTCCTGACCAGAGCATTTTTTGCGATTCGGCACTGCGTCGCTTTAGCATGCAATTGCGACGCTGTACCCAAACAAAACGTCCTTTTTTTCCCACAAGTAGAGCTTTCTTTTGGTGGTATTTGATCTCTTCTGCGGTTTTTATTTTTTGCGCTATAAACAAAAAAGGAGCGACAATTTTGATAAAAAAAGCAATATTTTTTACTTTTTGCTATAATAAATATCCCCCAAAAATATATAAAAAAAATCAATTTTTTTCCTCAGTTTAGGCCGATATGTATTCTTCTACATATTTCTGGAAAAAAAAATTCGCAATAAACGTATATTGATTGGTTTTCGCAAAAGTTCTAGCTCAAAATAGGGGATAGATCTATGGCATTTTTATTAATAACTTTTTTTTTTTACTAGTAATGGCGGCGATCTGCGATTTTTATCGGGACTCCGACATTATGGCGGACACATCGGACACTTTTGTCACTATTTTGGGACCATTGTCATTTATACAGCGATCAGAACTACAAATAGCCACTGATTACTGTATAAATGTCACTGGCAGGGAAGGGGTTGAACACTAGGGGGCGGGGAAGGGGTTAAGTGTGTCCTACGGAGTGATTCTACATGTGGGGGGGGCTACCAGTGACATGACACAGATCACTGCTCCCAATAATAGGGAGCAGTGGATCTCTGTCTTGTTGCTAGGAAGAACAGGGAAATGCCTTGTTTACATAGGCATCTCCCCATCCTGCCTCTCAACACCGCAATTGCGGGCTGCCGGTGAACATCGAGTTCGCAGGACCCGCGGGCACATTCCCGAGGTTCGCGGCAGGCGCGCGTGCCCTCTAGGTGGCAAATTCAAAGGGACGTACAGGTACGCCCATTTGCCTGCCCGTGCCATTCTGCCGACGTATATCGGCATGCAGCGGTCGGGAAGCGGTTAAAAAAAATATAAGGGATTTTCTTTTTTAGAAAACACTACCGTACATTTTTGTTTTTTAAAAAAACGATCTTTGCCAATTTTTCCTGGGACCAGTTAGTTGAAAATATTACCTTCGCTTTTAACGTGATCTTTGTTGAGGATCAGGGTATACTCATAGACTCCGCCCAACGTGGCCTCAGTGACGTAATGTGTTCCATAGTCCCTGAAAAGGTCCCGGTATTCACCGTAGACGTATTCCATAGGCAGCTGCTTCACCCTCTGGAAGAACTCCGAATGCAGCATCACTCCGCGGGACTTCAGCTTGTATTTCGCCACTTCCAAATCCGACCGAGCGCTGATGAATAAGCTTTGCTGAAATAGACAGAAGACTTAACTGTACATTAAAAACACTTAAAAATGGATTCAATTAATTATTTTCCTCAAAATTCTACAATAATGGTAGCGTGAAAGAAGTTTGTTTGAAATCTTTGCAAATTAAAAAATGTAAAAAATCCCATGTACATAGGTATTACAGCCTTTGCCATGACACTCAGAATTGCGCTCAGGTCATCCTGTTTCCACTGACATAGTTGTCAACATTGTCAAAAAATTTATAGGGACACTTTTTTGTCTGTAGGCGAAGTCTTTTTATAAATATGGGGCAGAGCATTCATTTGTAGGCGGGCCGTAGTGGGGAAAGAAAAATGCGGCAGCGAACAATGAGCGTGGTTTAAACGAAATATTGAGCGTGGCTTGATGGGGTGTGGTTTAAGTCTGAGATGAACGACAGATGGAGGGAGAAAGAAAAAATGAAATAAAGAGGGAAGAAGAGAGAAGGAGGGAAAGAAAGAGGGATGGAGGGACAGCAGGCCCCACAATAGAAATATGTGTATTCCATAAAGTTTAACAATCAGCAGATAAAGATACTCCAAACACCTGGTGCTAGCGCTTCAATCATCCCGCCACCATAATTGGTATGGTGTCAGGATGATTGAAACGCATTATTTCTATTACATTGGAATATAAAATGAAATAGTTCAACTCACCATAATGCAGAATCAGTGGGAGCCCTGAGCGTGTCACTTGTCAAGTCGCCTGCCATCAGATGTCATCAGGTGACCCCAGCAGAGTCCCTCCTTACATCAGGTGTCCCCAGCAGAGTCCCTCCTTACATCAGGTGTCCCCAGCAGAGTCCCTCCTTACATCAGGTGTTTCCAGCGGAGTCCCTCCTTACATCAGGTGTCCCTCCCATACACAGGGTGCCGTGAAGAGGCCTTGCAGCTTACGCATGTATTTGCAAATGTGCGCCAACTAAACCCCTGTTTTTAATGCATACTGTTGGGTATGTTAATTGGGTTGGTAAGCAGACTGGTTGGTGAGTTGAGCTGGGCATTTTCTCTGGTTTTGGCTTTCATATGCATTTCCCTCCATGTGCTCCTTGCTGTGAAGGCCCATCATAGGTAGGGGCAAGGCCATCTCTTTGTTACTGGTGTAAATTTGGTTAGAGGACACACTGGACACCTTTGTTTCCACTGTGCTATGTGCTGGGTGTCCAATGTGCCCCCTGTGCCTTTAAGGAGGATTGGTCTACCTCCGGGCCCACCTGCCCCCTATCTATCCATTAGAACGCATGTGCTTTCACTGTGGAGACTCTCAAATTTTAGAAGGGTTAGGACTGCAGGTAATGCAGGGTGCCATGAAGAGGCCTTGCAGCTTATGCATGCGTTTGCAAATGTGTGTTAACTTGGTTACTGTGAACAGACACATACACGTTCTGACAGGGGAGTAGAGAGAGATCTGCTGTTCCTAGTGATCAGGAACATCGATCCCTCTCCTCCTCCAGTCAGTCCCCTCCCCCCACAGTTAGAAACACCTCCCTGGGGAACACTTAACACCTTGATCACCCCCTAGTGTTAACCCCTTCCTTACCAGTGACATTTATATAGTAATCAGGGGCTATTTTAAGCTCCAATCGCTGTATACATGTCAATGGTCCCAAAAAAGTGTCAAAAGTGTCTGATCTGTCCGCCGCAATGACGCGGTCCTGCTAAAAATAGCAGATCACCTCCATTACTAGTAAAAAAAAAATAATAATAAAAATGCCATAAATATATCCTCAATTTTGTAGACGCTATAAACTTTTGCTCAAACAAATCAATATACGCTTATTGCGATTTTTTTAACCAAAAATATGTAAAAGAATACATATTGACCTAAACTGATGAAGACTTTTTTTAATATTTATTATAGTAAAAAGTAAAAAAAATTTTTTTTTTTCAAAATTGTCGCAATTTTTTTGTTTATAGCGCAAAAAATAAAAACCGCAGAGGTGATCAAATACCACCAAAAGAAAGCTCTATTTGTAGGAAAAAAGGACATACATTTTGTTTGTGTACAGCGTCGCGCGACCGCGCAATTGTCAGTTAAAAGCGACGCAGTGCCGTATCGCAAAAAATGGGCTGGTCATTAAGGGGGCAAATCCTTCCGGGGCTGAAGTGGTTAAGAAAAAAAAATACTGTGCCATGATATATTAAAATGACGTGAATAAATGATGGCAATTCTCTGTTTAGTATCACTTTAAATACACTGACACATTATGTCTCATTGTTCTTTGTCCTCTCCCCATATTTTTTTTTTTTCTTATTTTTCTTATTTTTCTTATTTTGGTTTTCCTTACGCTTGAAAAATATATGGCCTTGATAGTGAACATTTCATTACTATACTATTGTTTAACTTTATGTTTTGCAATTGCTAATAGGTTAAGAGGGCATGTTATAACTTATATTTTCGGTGGTTATAGCCTAGCCATGTAAATGTTATTATTACCGTCAGAGTACCATATTTTAACATTAACATTTTCTCAATAAAAGCTAATTAATAATAATAATAATTAAAAAAAACGAACTGAAGCCAAACTCCAGCTCCCACTTCATAACTAGTTACAGCAAACAGTTTCTTTTTTGTTAACTTTTGGGATAAAAAAGTTTTGCATGAAAATGTGAGTGTTAAATGGTTTGCCTCACCCATGTAAACTGATACACCTAGAAAAGAGCTTGTTCTTTTGAAAAAACAACAGACTGACTGGCTGGATCACCAGATGAGAAAGCCTAAAAAAAAAAGGAAAAACGACGCAGCCATGACATCTAAGAATTGGTGAGCTGTAATATAATAAATGTTTTAAAGCAATTGCGAGTGGCTGGAGACTGTATAGCATGGTAGACTGACTCTACCAATCACTAATTAGGAATACAGGGTCTCTGCTATCATTGAGAAGCAAGCCAAACAATTGGTATTAAGCCCACATTCACATTGGGCCGATTTGGCATCCAATGTCAAATCGCATGCCAAATCGATGGCTATTGCTGGCAATTGCACCGCCTGAATTGGTGCGACTCCGACTTTGTGGCGCCGCCGCACCGATTCCCAAAAGTAGTTCCTGTACTACTTTTGGCGACTTCGGAGGGGGCGGGGGCGATTTAAATAGACATTTGTGCAGGAACCCGCTCACATGTCTGTCAAATCTCCCCCAAAGTCGGACTGCATTGCCGGTTTGGAATCGTTGCGAGTTCAGCTTGATTTTTAACCCGCACCAGTGTGATTCTGGGCTTAAACCCATATGAGCCATGAAGCCATAGAGGTGTCAGAACAATAACAGGATGAATTCCTATTGGTCGGTATCGGTTTTTACACTCCTTTGAAAAGTACAATGTGGTCAGCCTAAGCAATCCCCCCCCCCCCGACTCCTGTACTTACAGTGTGCGAAAAACTCTTTGTCCTCTCCACATACTTTCTAAACTTCATCTTGCCATAGTTGAATCCTAACTCGAACACTCCGGGGATGAAGATGCCGATGCCAAAGCTTCTTTGTTTTCCAAGAGCGCTCAGGTAATTTCTTTCATAGTCAGAGAAGGATTCATGGCCAGAGAGTGTGAATTCGTATTTTCCTTTAGCCTGTAAAGAGAAATACGTGGTGGTGAGTTCAAGGTGAACTGAAAACCCAACTCTAGCCAAATATATATATATATATATAGCACAGTTACGTCGATATACAGTACAGTATATATTTTAAACAAAAAAAAGTCTGTATATGGTACCAGATCACATCTTGAAAATGTTTCCAGGGTCCTCCCCTCTCTGCCTCCGGGGCTCCGGGGCACCAAGGTCAAATGACTCTGGATGAGAGTTCAAGCCCTCATTTATTCTGTGACAATGGTGAAGATCGTTAAAAATTCCAGGCTGTGACTTCTTATAGATACTCACCTATTAGACTACCCGTACCAGTTACCCAGTACTGTTTAAAAGGTATGGTATTGTGACAGACCTAGCCGGGACAGAGGCTTTTGGAAGGGACTGAATGCCAGCCTCTTGCCAACTGATTATGGGCCCTGGCATTTGGGGGAACGGTGCTCGTTGTGAGCTGTATGCCTGAGGACCCTGGAAGTAATGTTACTTTGGATTCAAGTCCATGTCCCCCCAAAACACAAAACTCAGGGAACCCCGTATGTGCCATATTACAGATAGTGACTGCTTCACAATGTTGAGTGTATATATTGTGTGTGGTCTCATGCTCTTGTGTAATATTTGCTGTGCTAGTTTGGGGTGGGGCTGTATTCCAATGTTCTGTTGTGCCTGTCTGCCTTGGATCACAGGATGTGTATCTCTATGGAGGGAGGGGGGATTCCTCCAGCAGCCCCCTGCTGAAGTTATACACACCTGACCTGTGTGTCCATTGTCATTGGACGGTTTAACCCGCCTTCTTTTCCAAGGGTGGGAGGAAAGAGTCTCTGAGTTATTTTATCTGTTGTGTCCATGTGTGAAAATAAATGAGTTTATTCCTGCTTGAACCTCAAGACAGAGCATCTTGTCTCATATTGGGGGGGAGAATTATTTGTATGGGTTCCTGGTTCGGCTGATGGAAGTGTTCGGTAGCTGCCTTTGTGTTTGGGTATGGAATGTCCTAAACGACTTTAACCCCTTTTATACTTGGGGTGTCGTTACAGGTATATTTACTAGTTGAAGGCTACAGAATGTTTTCTGAGATTAAGGGTTGGGCGGGTGGTGATATCTCCAGCTCCCCCATGACACAGTATGTTCCCAATGGGGGTGTCCCTGGGCGGAAGGTGATCGCATCAACTCACCACCGATTTGCTCTAACCTCCTTTGACTTGGAGGCGTTACTTCACAATAGTAAGAATATGTTCTAAGAAGATTCGACGAAGCAGCTAAACTGTACGATGCCACAATCGTACATTTCTGGTCGAATGCTCCGCCCATAGACTATAGAAGAATTCTAATGTTGTATGACTAGTAATAATTATATTTATGAATTATTACTAGTCAACCAACATTAGAATTCTTCTATAGTCTATGGGCGAAGCATTTGATCATACATGTCCGCTCGCGGCGACTGCTTCGTTGAATCTTCATGTGGAATAATCTTGGACTAATAGAGTTAGGTTAGGCATATTCAACCGCAGGTGCGATAGACACAGATCGCTATTGTCACCGTCATGTCGAATCTTCTATCTGTATCGAACTCTTGTCGCAACGAAACGAAAATAAAGCATTTTTTATTTCGGATCTTTTGGATTTTGGATTCTATGCGTTCGTTATAACGAACGCGAAAATCCCCGAAATTCGGGCGAAAATGCATTCAGACGAAAACAAATGCACATGTCTAGTAAGTAGATTTAAACTCACTTTCTGTCAAGGTATCAGGATATGAGGCAAAGTCATCTTTTTTGGGGGACTTGGACCTCCCGGCAGATGTTTTAACCCTTCCACACTATGGGCTTGATTTACTAAACGAACATAGTCTGTGCATTGCAAGGGCAGTTGCTCTGGATCTAAAGGGGAAGATGCAAGGAAAACTTAAAAAAAAAAACAGCATTTTTGCTGATTGGATGATAGAAATCAGCAGAGCTTTCCCTCATTTTCAGAGCTTCTCCTCAGATCTAGGGTAACTGCACTTGCAGTACACAGTATATTTGCCTATAGTAAATCAACTTTTCTGTTGAAAAGTAAAAAAGGTTAGGGCGTTTTTGAAGTTGTTCCAAATGATGATAATTTTACTAACGTAGCAGAACACTTTTTGAGATTCCCATGTATTCAGTTATAAATGGAAGTCTGTGGTCCAAGCCATTCGTTGTTTACTTTAAAGAGACACAGGGATTGTAACAGGGAGGGAGGTGTGCATTTATATTCAAAAAGTTCTACAGCGGTACATCAGGATATTCTCCAAGCTTTTCAAGGCTTTATTTCCAGTGTTGATTGGTGGGCACCTTTAAAGGGTCAGTCCAACTAACAGATGAATAATTTTAGGACAAATTTTCAACTAGCTTCCTGCACAGATAGCAAGCTTTCATAGAGCACACTCTTCTACAAACAGAAATGTCAGCTCTACTATCCTCCTTCCCTTTCCAGGAAAGGCCCCATCCTTGTAAGGCTCCTACTACATTGGTCAACCCAGTCTCCATACAATCTGTGACTCCTTAGCCGGATCTTTAGTGGCCCAGAGCCATCAGTCCTGTATTTTATACTTTCCCACCTGAGGTCTTATTCGTTTTGGTTGTCTTAGGTTCATGCTATTAGATATGTTTACATATTCTTATACATTGTCCATATGGACTAGGTTTAGGGTCTCCGGGGATCCTCCTGTCCCCCCCCCCGGGCCGAGGATGACCCAGACGAGATTTGTCCATGTCTCCCAGCTGACCCCGACGAGTTCACCCATGTCTCCCAGCTCTCTCTTATGGGTATTTTATGAAGCTTAAATGTTTTCTTCAATATGCTGTCATATTTAAAGCCACCTTGATCTGATGAATAATATATTATGCCTCCTTGTTAAGTCCCTCTGTCCCCCTGTGGAGCCACGTGTTGCCTTCTTTGTGAAACTTAATAAAAATGTATTAAAAAAAAAAAGGCATTTTTAAGAATTCTGCATGAAGAGTGAAACTCTAATGCCGTGTCCACACGGCCGGACTTGCCAATGGGCAAAACTGCGTCAGTATTTCCGACGGAAAGATTTAGAACATGTTCTATATCTGAGTCCGTCAAAAATGATGACAGAAAAAGTCAGATGGGGCATACACACGGTCGGAATGTCCGACCGAAAGCTTCCATCGGGCTTTTTCTGTCGGGAAGTCCGGCTGTGTGTACGCGGCATAATGGGAAAAGTGTGTGGAGGGGGGAAGCTAGGAGCTATGGCAATATGTAATTCCCCCTGCCAGTGGCTCCCTCAACCAAATCATCACTTTTGGTAGGAATGGTCCCATTTATGACATCCGGGTATTGGGGGTCACCTATTCCTACCAAAATATTAGAACTTGTTTAAAGTGATACAGTGTAGCTGAAATCCTGCCATCAACAATGAGCATGTTAAAAGTTTAGTCCAACTTACATCAGTGATGTAACTTTCCACATTAAACGGCTTTCTAAACCGAGTGCCCAGGATGTAATGTGGAGCGCAGCCGCCGCCATAGTAGCGGTGGTCCATTACAAGCCCTTCACGCAAATTTGTTAACAGATTCAATCTGAAAGAAATTTTAAAAAGTCAAGTAAAATATAATTTGCGAAATAAAAAACTTTGCGCGACTTGTTCCAATAAATATTTTACCCACCGCAAGTATAAGCAGTCACAAGAAATAAATCCTAGGAAGAATAAAACATATGTAAAACAAAAAGGCATTGTGACACTTGGAGTTCCAAAACAATATACAGGGGGTCCCCTAGTTACAAAAATCCGACTTACAAACGACTCCTACTTACAAACGGAGGGAGACAACAGGAAGTGAGATGAAATCTACCCCTAGGAGGGGAAATTCACTCCTGTAAGAGCTATTATGGGATAAAGGTACCTCCACTGATGCTTTATCACCAAGGCTTGTTTCCACAACAATCCAAAATTTTCAAAATCCAATTGTCATTGGGAGAGAAAGTGAGGTGAAATCTTCTGAACAGGGGCACAGACAGCAAAACAAATGTTACAGGGGTGTTAACCCTTCTCTATGCTATCCAAAAAGCTTAAAAATAGATTTTTTGGCTGGAGCTACACTTAAAAAATGTACCTGTTCCGACTTACAAACAGATGCAACTTAAGAACAAACCTACAGTCCATAACTTGTTTGTAACCGGGGGACCCCCTGTAGTGATGCTTGGGGGAACCAGAACAAATAGCAAGCCAACAGTTGGGGATCCAAGATAACTCACTGACACCTGAAGTTCCAAAACAATGGCATATTGGTGCTTGGGGAACCAAAACAGTTGCAAACAAATATTTTGGGTCAAAGATAATGACACAACTGAACTGAAATTTAGATCTACCTATGGCCGGCTTAACACACTGGCCTACAGTGCCTTGAAAAAGTATTCACACCCCTTGACATTTTCCACATTTTGTCATGTTACAACCAAAAACGTATTTTATTGGGATTTTAAGTGATAGACCAACACAAAGTGGCACCCAATTGTGAAGATTGTAAAAAACCTTACACTCGAGGTTCCAAAAAACTGATATATTGGTGTTTGGGCAATCAAAACAGTTGCAAACTAACACTTTAGATCCAAGATAAAAACACACTGACACTGAGGGCTCCAGAATAATGACACACTGACATCTGAAGGTCCAGAACAATAACACACTGACACTTGGGGGGTCTCAAAACAATGACACTCTGATGCAAAGGATCTCATATTAATGACATACTGCCATTTGGGGCCTTAGAACAATAACATATTGACACCTCGGGTTCCAGAAAAATAGACCACTGATCTATGGAGTTCATAACAATGACATAGTGTCACTTGATGTTCCATAACAATGACATTGATTGATGCTTGGGGAACTAGCCACTGACATCCAAAGGCCCAAAACTATGCCACAATGAAACTTGGTATTCCAAAACAATGACACGTTGGCACTTAGGGGTTCAAAGAACAATGACATGCTGATGCTAAGGCTTTAAAAATAATAATAATATACTGGCGGTTGGTGGTCTCAGAACAATGACACACTGACATCTGAAGGCCCAGAACAATGACACACTGATACTTGATGTCCACCAGACCAAGAACACCAAGAACTAGCATGCATCATTCTTATACCCTACTGTGGGTATAGAAAAGAACTACCCCTCTTTAAAATAATCAAATTTTCTTGCTTTGCAACCTGAAATTAAGACAGACAACTTATAACAGCCAAGTGAAAGATATAACACCAACACATTTGGTGTTGAGGCCAAATAATTACATTTTAGTCTCATCTGACCACCTTAAATGTACCTTGAAGATTCTGAGACCACTTGGTAAAAGGTGTTCTGGTCAGATGAGACTAAAATTGACATATTTGGCCTCAACACCAAACGATATGTCTGGTGGAAATCCAATGCAGCTCACCATCCAAATAACACCATTCCTACAGTAAAGCACGGAGGAGGTATTCTCCTGTTATGGTGGTGTTTCTCTGCAGCATGGACTGGAGCACTTGTCAGGATAGAAGAAAAATAGATGGGGCAAAATACCATCAAATTCTTGAGGACAATCTGCTGCCCTCTGCCAGAAAGTGGAGAAGGCTTACCTTCCAACATGACAATGATCCAAATCACACAGCAACAATGACCACACCGTGGTTGAAGGAGGAAAAGGTGAATGTCCTTGCATGGCCTAGTCAGAGCCCAGACTTAAAACAACGTCATTCTGAGATTTGAGGTCCCAGAACAAAGACAGAAAGACATTAGGAGATCCCAGAGAAGACAGAAAAAAAAGCAGGTTCATGGGACAGTGCATTGACACTCACTTGGGTTCTATGAGCTCAATCATGGTTGGTTTCTATCAGAAATACCTACCCGGATGCCAGGTTTTCAATGGCCCAGTACTGCTCCATCCTATCCGTACACGGACTCTGGATAGACTTACAGTTCTTTTCATCAGAAGAATCTCCACAGTCGTCATCTCCGTTACACTTGAGCCGTCGAGGGATACACTTTCCTGGAGTATATAACAAAATATCAATAGTCAGGGCACAGCGGCATCGATTTTTGAGCATTGCGAATGAGAGATTGAAATCTCATCCCAGCAGTCTATTAATCTCTATTGCTATGATTTGTTTGTCACCTGGCACATCAATCTCACACAGGCGCACAATGCTGAAGTTTAGCAACATCTCAGAATGTTTTAGTGATCAGCATTCTCCACATAGCTAAAAGGGATGACGTCCCAAATGGTGATAGTAAGCACGCCTTGTGTCTGGAGGCAATCATTATATGAGGAGGTTCCCCGACCTGCTCATGGGCAGAATTCTGCATAACCATATCAGGCCATGGCCTAGTAAGTAAGAAAATATGCTAATGACACATCAAGTTTCTCATTGTCAAAAACACATTCCCATATATATAATGAGGTTCCAGACTGTCGCCCTGCCTGCCAGTGCAATCCGGATTCAGTAACTCAATCCCATATACTGTATAATAAGGTTCCAGAGTGCTGCCCTGCATGCCAGAGCAATCTGTCTATCAGCATTCAGTAGCACATTCTCATAGACGTATAATAAGGTTTCAGACCTTCACCCTGCCTGCCAAATCTGGCCAAGTCTTCACCGCCACTGTACTTGCCCAGTTTGTGCAATTTTCATGAAGAAACACTGGAAGGGTCACAGCACTTAACACTATCTATTGGACTGCTGCCCATTTCTCTGCCCTTTTTATATGCCTAAAGAATAAGGAGATACATATACTGTATACTGTAATGCGACCAAAAGTTTGTAGACACCTGACCATTACATCTGTATGAACCTGTTGGAAATTCCAAAACAATAGACAGTAATATGGAGTTGGCTCTCACCTTTGCAAGTATAACAGCCTTCTTTGAAGGCTTTTTATAAGACTTTGGAGCACATTTGTGGGAATTTGTGCCCATTTAGCCAAAAAAAGCATTTGTGACTTCAGGTTCTAATGAGAAGATATGGCTCACGATTGGCGTTCCAATTCATCTCAAAGATGTGGAATCCAGAGGTCCAATACACCCACACAGCACTCTCACCTGTTAAACTAAATTCCTTAAACTATATCAGTTTGGTAGGGCTCTTCGGGAAACTTTGATGCCTTCTCTTTTAGACATGTGCATGACAATAAAATTTGTTTTGTTTGGTTTTGAGTCCTTAATCTAGTTATTTAGTTTAGGTAAATTCAGTTGATTCGTTCAATTCATATTCGAAATTGATATTCGGGATTTTTCAAATTTTCTTTGAATTTACCAATTTCTATAGATTCGAAACGTTCGAATCGATACATTTTGAATTGTCCAAATTGCAAACTTTAGATTTTATTTTATTTTTTTTGATTCTAATGTGGCAAAGTGAACAAACAAAAGAAAACTATTCATCAAATGATTACAGTGACTCTTTAAATCACCATTGGCTTAACTAAAGCAGCATAATTTTTTCAAATGGTTCTCTAATAACACACACAGCCTTTGGTTTCAGCAATATGTGTACAGTTAGCATTCGACTGGAGTTCGATGTAAAATTCGATTCGAATTTCAGTCCAAATTTCTGAAATTCTGACAAATTTTGTTTCGTTATTCGGAGCATTTGGCAAAATTTGTTAAATGTTGTAATTCAGGTATTCGGATATATCCGAATCTCCAAAAAAAACGAAAAATTAATTTGATTATTAATTCGGAACGAAACCAACCACACATGTCTATTCTAATTGCCTTCCACCCAACATCCCTCTACCTTGTCCCTCAAACCCTACCTATCTGTTCCTTCTACTCTCTGCAAAAGTCTTTTCTCTCTCTTCTTTCAAGTTCCAAGTTAGTATATTTCCTTTTGATTATACTTCTGTAGTTGTACCCTTTTGAAAAAAATTGGGTCTTTAGAGGCCATGTAAATGGACATCACAACTTATGCCCTGTACACACGGTCGGATTTTCCGACAACTTTGTGTGACCGTGTGTATGCAAGACAAGTTTGAGCCAACATCCGTCGGAAAAAATCCATGGATTTTGTTGTCGGAATGTCCGATCAATGTCCGACCGTGTGTACGGGGCATTAGAGTTGAGACTGCCTATACTAAGGTTTTCCTGCATACAGGTGACATGATCGCTCCAATTTTTAAACACAAGAAGAAATATATATGACTCTAACCCAATTCTCTACTGTTGTCTGTAGTACATTCTTATTATGACTACATGCTACTTTATGTACTTTTATTGAAATGCAATCAAAATTCATTGGAAACAAACCATTTGGATGACCTGATTGATGAATGCGAGTGGTTCTGTAGTGTTTTGGTGGGAGACAGGCCTCTGTAAATATGGTCCTGAACATATTAAAATTACATTAAAAAAAAAAGGTTGTGTTAACTGTCAAAGACCATCATTCAGAAAACGATTAGGGCAGGACGGGGCTCTGGGAAAGGTATAACCTTTGGCCTTCCCCATCCTTTCAAATGACAATAACTAGGATAGCAATAGGCACAGAGAAAAAGCTTTCTTCATTTGTAAAGTCTGTATTGTCATGCCTCTTCACCAACTGTACATCCTTCTTTCTGTAGAGACAGTCAGGTGAGGTGCACATCTTTTACCAACTCTGCGATCCTCCTGGTTTACTTTGGCCGTATGAAGGTTGAAGTTGGGTCTCTTGGACATCAACCAGGTCCTAGGCTCCTGTCTAGGTTGCCTCATGGATACATAATCTGGGAACAGCGGCTTTTCTCTGTTTGCCTCATGGATGATCTTGCTCTGCCCTCATAACACACCCTACAAAATGCAATTGAAGGGCACCAAATGATAGTATGTGTTGGCCAGCACTTGGACAATAGGAGGTCCGTCCTTTAAGGATGGATTGGCTAACACTTTTTATGAAGACATCTTTGGGGAAAAATAAGTGCACAGCTTTTTGGTCCCTCAGGTCTCTGGGAAAGGTAGACACTTTGGCCTTCCCGTCCTTTTGAATGACAATGACTAGGACTGCAATAGGCACAGAGAAGAAGCTTCTTCATTTGCATAGTCTGTATTGCAATGTCTCTTCTCCAATAGGACGTCCTTCTTTCTGAAGAGACAGGCAGGTGCACAACTTTGACCAATTCGGCTATCCCTCTGGTTTTTGCAGCCACATGAAAGATTAAGTTGGGTCTCTTGGACGCCAACCAGGCCCTAGGCACCTGTTTAGGTTGCCTCATGGATGATCCTGCTCTGCTTTCATCATAACACACCCTACACAATGTAATTGAAGGGCACCAAAGCATAGTATGAGTTAGCCAGTACCTGGACTATAGGAGGTCCTCCCCTATAAGGATGGATTGGCTAAGACTTTTAACCTCTTTATGAAGACATCTTTGAGGAGGAATAAATGCACAGCTTTTTGGTCCCTCAGGTCTCAATTCTTAGGTGTACAGTATAATGGTGATTGGTCAGAAACACTAAGTAGATTCTTACCAGACCCCACACACTGGAAGCCTTCACATCTCTTGTTGTTCCTGCAAAGGCTTCTGGTCACACATGACTCCTCCTCACGGTCTATGATATCACACCGCTCACCACCGAACTGTGGCACTTGGGTCATTTGAGTAAATCGATACTGTGTAAATTAAAAACATTATCAGAAGAGTGTACCTTTCCATTGCTTGTGCCTTTAAAAATAATCCTTGAACAGTATATATGGATATTATAGTATGAATGAGGCTTCTAATGGGTATTGGCATAGGTAGGGGCAATTTATTAAAGCCTGAAACATTTTTTTTTTTAAGTTTTGATTAGAGTAGCAAATGGTTAGAACCTGGAAGTGAAATCTCCCAAATGAGAATACAGGCTGATGTATAAAACACAGATTTTCCATTCCTTACATATTCTAGGGTAGGGTAGAAACCCAGTTACCAAGATGTGACATTGATAAAGGATTTTGCAGTTCTTTCCATTTATACATAACCCCTCTTCCATTTCCTGGTGTAGTGCACTCCTAAGGAGCCGCTGGTGAATTTGGTCCTATTCCTCCCCTCTAGGGTGCACACAGCCAGGCACACAGCATTTTCTTAATTCTTCCTCTGGCTCAGAAAACAGTCTGGGGTTTTTTTTATGGCTTTTATTGAAACAATTAACTTGGACAGGGGTAGAGAGCATGGGATACCCCGGCAAACTGCAACTGAACAATATGAGGACTCCTCAAATTCTGGCTGGACTTCTCAAACTGCTGGCTGCAATTCTAGCTGCTCTGGATTCCTAATGCTGCTGGTGACTTGTACTCCCTCAGGAGTTTAAAAGCTACACACGATCATTTCCCTTCAGCATTGGGGGGACATTTACTCGCTTAGCCACAGGATCACCAGTTGCTTCCTGCTGATTTCCACCAGCGCCAGGCTCTTCCTAGTGTGGGAGATGTAGACTCACACCACCACAGAACACTTGGACTCTTTCCCACCAAACTTCCTCCTGACCCAACTCAAATCCCTGGACAATGGATCTGCGAATAGGCCCCCCCAAGCTAAGCCTAGCTGTTACCTCGATGTCTACTTTAAAGCTGGCTGTCTCTCTGCTGCCCAGGCCTTAGATTATTTATGGACTCTCACACCACCTTCTGGGCACACCTCCCAATAAATTGGTTGGAGCTCTATAAATATTCAGGTTGCCTGCTCTGCTCTTCCTCCTCCTCTACTTCCAGAATCCTCTAGAAGGCAGGGGGAAGCAGCAGAGCATCAGCCTGTGAAACACTAAGCTGCCCTACATAATCAACCCCCGTTCCACTGCATGCAGGGGAGCAAATCTAGATTTACCTAGCAGCCTGCCCTAAACTAGGAGGGTGCTGCACTGGTCTGTTTTCCCATAATTTTTAGCGTGGGGGGCTGGTTCTAAGCACAGCTCCTCCTAGCTAGCATGTATGACACACCAAGAAAAAAAGAAGGCCCCACTTCGAACTTATTCGCACCTTATTGAGTTATTAAAAAAACATTATTGAGCCGATGGCCATGCCCAGGGCTGGGACAAGGGGTGCTCTGGGCATTGTGGTATCATGTGAGGTGGGGGGGGGGGGGCATCATGAGGAGAATGGAGGGAGGGGATTTGTGTTGAGTGGGGACATTTTGAGTGCAGCACAGGGTAAGAATTTTTCTAGGAGGGGAAATTTGGGTGTGTGTGCTAGGAATGCTAGGAAAGGGGGTTTGTGTTGGGAGGGGGGATGGGGGAAGAAGATTTGTGATAGGAGGGGGGAATTTTAAGTGTTTACGCTAGAAGAGGTGACGAGGAATGGTGCAAGGGGGGGGGGGGGGTTTGGGGGGGGGGGGGCATGGGGGATTTGTGCTACTAAGGATGAGATTTGTACTGGGAGGGAGGTTTTGGAGTGGGAGGGGAGGATGTGTACTCGAGGGGGGGGGGGATTTTTAGTGGGGTAGAGGAATTGTGCTCATTATTTATAATGATAATGGAGCAGCAGATGTGTCGATTAATGTGCCCACCCCCAATGGAGAACTGGGTAAATTGTGAGGAGTGTTCTCTGGAGCTTAAATTTAGACCAAACTCGGACTCTAAAGCCTCGTACACACGATCAGATTATCCAACGGGGATTGTGTGATGTCGGGCTGTTGTCGGAAAATCTGACCGTTTGTATGCGCCATCGGACAATTGTTGTCGGATTTTCTGCGGACAAATGTGGGATAGCATGCTTTAAAATTGTCTGCCAACAATTGTGTGTTGTTGGATTTTCCGATCGTGTGTACACAAGTCCGTCGGACAAAACTCCAAAGTACAAAGACGCATGCTCAGAAGCAATGCTCACCATAACACAACAACATTAGCAGAAGTTGCCCAAAGGGTGGCGCTAAAGAGCTGAAAAAACCATGTAGTTTCGTGTTCGTTGGCCAACAATTCTTTGCCGTTTGTATGCAAAACAAGTTCCTGGCCAACGCCCTTCGGACAAAAGTCCTACGCTTTGTCCGATGAAAATCCGATTGCATGTACCAGGCTTAAGAAGTGTGAGTACTCTGTTTAAGCCTCCCCTCCCAAACATTCAGTACTTACTCTCTTTTTCCTGCATGGGTCACACCCGCTCCAGGACGACCAGCTGCCCATCACGCAGTCTATAGGCGTTGGCTCGTTTGCCACCGATCTCGCCCACCGCTTCTTCGTAAGACCATTGTTGGCTTCACTTCCCTGTAGCTCACAACTACATGTGCAGAAAACCCACAGTTGGATTAGCTGCTAGGAAAACCAAGATCACATTTTCTAAACGAAAGTCTTCAACTTCTTTAGCCACATATTTGCAGGTATTTCCTGGATTTCCAAGCATTTGCAATTTTGTCTCCAGTAAATATACCCATCTGTTATCTACGGTTATACATAACAATATATTTGGGAAATACCCCCCCAATAATTTTAATCAGAAAAAGAGAAGTACTAACCTGGTTAAATAAAAGGCGAACTTCAGGAGGACAGTATAAAATAACATGATAGGACCGTGCAATGCTCTCTTCGGTTTCAGCCTCCTCTGCTCTCTTAGGTTTATTAGTGTCACACAAAGTAGAAAGTTAATCTAAAGTGACCAAATTCAGCAAGTCCAACAATGTGGGCACAGCCTCTTCCATATTAATGATATCAGAGCGCCATCTAGTGGTGAAGTGCTGCACTGATCAGTTTGGTGAATACAAAGATCAATAAGAGAGTTCATTATAAATACAGTAAGAACTTGGTTTGAGAGAGTTTTGCAAGACAAGCAACATTTTTAAATAAATTGTGACTTGATATACGAGTAGCGTCATGTCACACTGACACAGTGTGTCAGTGTGATTGCTGACATTGTGGAGAGCAGACCTCTGCTGTAGCCTGCTGCAGCGGCTCGTAAGCAGCTCCGGCCACCCGGCTCCCTTCCTTGGGTCCTGACTCATCCCGACCCCCTTGCGGTAGCTCACCTGCCCCCTTCCCGTCCATCCGCCACCTCCCCATCCTCACGCCACTTAGCAGCAAGCCGGCCGCTCGGGGCTCTTTGCGGGTCCGAGCGGCTCCCTCTGTAGCAGCTCCGGGACCCCCCCTCCCCGCTCTCTACGGTCCTCCATTCGGACCCCCGCCCCGTCCAGTCAACCGGCCGGCCGCCAGGCAACTACGCGGTCCGGCTCAGCCCCCCTTACACTTACCACCGGACCCCCCACCCCACCCCACCTCCCCCCTGACGCCGCCCTCAGCCAGCCGGCCGGCCGCACAGGATACTCAGCAATTCACTGCCCCCTTCCCCGACCGGTCTGCCCGACCGGCGGGCGCCCCCCCCTCCTCCTTGCTTACCTTCCCACCGGATTCTCCCGCACACCTCCGCTGGACCTCCGGATACACCGCAGGAAAGTCCGCGGCTCGGGCCTGGCCGGCGGCCATCTTAGTACACCCCCGCCGTCCAGCCGCGGCTCAGGCCTAGCCGGCGGCCATATTGGCACACCCAGACAGTCAGTGCAGCAATTGAAGACCCCCGGTGCAGCTTCTGAGGCCACCAGCCCCTAGCCGGGTTCCCCCCCCCCCCCGGTTGGACCCATCATCCCTGATCCCTCCTTCTGGCACCCCCCCCCCCCCCCGGGACACCACCGCAGCCGCAGTCTAATCACTATAGGCTAGCTGCTAGATTCTGTGGGACAGACCACGGCTGCGGCTTGGTTCCTGCAGCCAGCCACTCATCCCCCCCTCCCATTTTTTTCCTACAGAGCCCGCACCCCCCCACACCTGAATCACCCCACCAGGAGGCTACTCCAACTCAATCATCCTAGTCGCAGCCACCGCACCACCTACCAGTAAGTAGTGTCTGATCCCCCCGTCGTCCGCCGGACCATCCTACAGGTAAGCCATCAGGGGTACTCCAACTGTTGATCCAGGGGCCAGCCCAATCGCCCCTCGGGGGGTCAGGAAGGAATTTTTTCCTCTGCTGCATTATTGGCCCTCGCAGTTAGGGGTTTTTCGCCTTCCTCTGGATCAACGACAGGGGGGTAGGCACCCTCCTTAAAGAGGAGTTCCACCCAGGGGGCCGTCAAAAAAAAAAAAAAAAATTAAAAGTCAGCAGCTACAAATACTGCAGCTGCTGACTTTTAATTGGACACTCACCTGTCCTTGGGTCCAGCGATGCGGGGGATCGAGACCCCGCTCGTCCCCCCCCCTCCGCTCGTCGGCGCCAGCATTTCAACTGTGGGCGCCGGGCTGTGGCTTCACAGCCTGGCACCCACTGCGCATGCGCGAGCGGCGCCGCGCGCCGTGATTGGCCGCTTAATCACCTGGGACCTGTAATGGGTCCCAGATGATTGACAGGAGGGAGGGAGCAGAGCGGAGCCCTTCCTGTGCCTGGGGGGAAGTGATGTCACCAGCCCAGGCTAAGGAACAGGCAGACTACAAGGGACCACCTAGCAACAGGCATTTAGAGGTAAGTGAAAAAAAAAAAATATCCAAATGTTTTTTTGGGGTTTTTTTAGATTTTTTCCAGGTATTTTTGTTTTTTGGGTGGAACCCCACTTTAAGTACCTTGCACCCACACCAGCCCATCGCCACACCACTTCAGAAGCAGCGGGTAGCCAGTAGACCCCTCCATCCCCCCGCAAGTGGATCAGCATCACATCAGTTCTACCATCAGAACACCTTTCCTATTAGCAACACCATCCTCCTCATCATGTGCAACTTTAAATACACAGCAGACACCATCCACAGGCTAAGAAACACCGCCGCAACTTTACCGATCGCCACTCAAAAAAGACTAAAAAAAGAACAATTACTAAGAACCAACCCACAATCAACCAGGAAATGCAAGGAGACACCGATCCAACCACAACAACTAGCATGCGCCCTGATCAACACCAGATCTGCAGTCAAGCACAGGCTGGAAATCCGCGATTTTGTCATCGAAAACAACATAGACTGCCTCTTCATTACAGAAAGCTGGCTAACACCTGACTGCAACACCATCCTAACGGAACTGGTGCCCGAGAACTACAGTATCCTAACCGAGCATAGAATCGGAAAAAAAGGAGGAGGCCTAGCAGTGATCTTCAAATCTCATCTTGGGTTCACCAAACCTAACGTACAGAACTCAGTGCCTTTCATGGAAACACTCTCACTGCACCTCCGAACAACACCTCAAGACACCGTTCACATACTACTATGCTACAGACCACCAGGACCAAAGACCAATCTCCTCACGCCGCTCACTGAATTTTTCTCGATACACACCTTGAAAACCAAAAACCTGCTGGTACTTGGGGATTTTAACCTGTGGGCAAACTCTGCCCAAGACCCCACCGCAACCGCCTGCGTCAACCAAATGGAAGAACTTGGCCTTCAACAACTGATAAACTCTCCCACGCATGGTTCAGGACACACTCTAGATCTCATCTTCAAACAGAATATGGACATCAACGTATTTGACAACACTCCGCTACCATGGACGGACCATCATGCTATCAAATTTAAAATCACCACTAACACCATCCTCCAAAAACAGAAACACGTAACAGCAACACACTGGAATAGATCTCAGAAGAAAGTTCACTCTGATCTCTTCAAAACTACATTATCGAGCAAAATTCTTTTGCTAAACTCAAACCTCTCAACAGAACAAACGCTCAACTCCCTAAACAATGTATTACTACAAACAGCAGACTTCGTGGCGCCAAAACGCAGAACACTCATCCGCAAAAAAAACTCAAGTTGGTTCAATGGTACTCTCACCCTACTCAAGCAAGAACGTAGAAGAGCTGAAAGAGCATGGAGAAGAAATCCTACCAAGGAAAACCATGCTAACTACAAAGCACTCACTGGGAAATACCACAAGGCAATCTTCAAAGCCAAAAAAGAACATTTCTCAGACACCATCTCATCCGCATTAAACCGTCCGCGGGAACTGTTCAAAATAGTGGCTCAGTCTATGAACCCGACCTGCTTAGAGCCCCCAGGAAACGATACTCAAGAATTCTGCAATGAGTTATCAGATTTCTTCATCGACAAAATCGACAACATTCGGAAATCAATCCATCAGAAAACAACTATCACCCTCACTGAACCAAAGCAAAAAGAGGATATCGACACAAACATCACTCAACCACCGAATTTCTTTTTGTCCCCAATCACCATAGACACAACCAAAAACATCATCAGAAGCCTTCGAGACAGCACATCACCGAACGACATCCCCACTAAACTGCTTAAAGAATGTTCCGACATCTTGGCCCCTATCCTAACACAGCTGATAAATCAATCATTCAAAGAAGGGACTGTGCCAACCTCCCTCAAGCAAGGCATCGTCAAACCTCTGCTAAAGAAAGCCAATCTCGACCCTAAGGACCCTAACTGCCGCAGACCAATAACAAGCCTCAACGCCATCTCCAAGATCATGGAAAAAGCGGTAGTACAACAGCTACAACGCCACCTGGACACACACCTCCTCCTGGACCCTCTGCAATCAGGCTTCCGCCCAGGCCATGGCACAGAAACAGCACTTCTCAAAATATGGGACGACGCCCTTGAAGCAGCAGACGACGGAGAACAGAGTCTCCTGGTACTGTTAGACCTCAGCGCAGCATTCGATACAGTGGACCACAATACTCTACTTGTCCGCCTCGCTGAAGTAGCAGGAGCCACAGATTCTGCTCTAAAATGGTTTACATCCTTCTTAGAGAATCGCTCCCAGACAGTGAAACTAGGAACATTCACCTCGGAAACCCGGGCAGTCTCCTGCGGAGTCCCTCAAGGCTCACCCTTGTCACCAGTACTATTCAACATCTACATTCGCCCACTTCTCAATATCATCAGGAAAACCGATCTTTGCTTCCATTCATACGCTGACGACACCCAACTCTACCTTCGCATCAACAGACAAAAAGACCTTCATCAGCAATTACAGAAATGTCTCACCTTAATAGATGACTGGATGACCACCAGCTCCCTCAAACTTAACGGATCAAAAACAGAGCTTCTTCTCCTACATGCCAACAAAAATTCCAAAATAAAGACTTCGTGGACACCTCCCACCATCCTCAGACAGACCATCTCTCCAAACACCAAAGCCAAGAGTCTCGGAGTCATTTTTGACTCAGGAATGACAATGGATGCACAAATAGGATCAGTGGTGAGCGGATCCCACCATCTCCTCCGCCTGCTACGCAGACTCATCCCCTTCATCCCAGAAGAAGACAAACCGGCAGTTGTGGGAACAATCAATTCCCGACTCGACTATGCAAATTCGCTCTACGTAGGACTACCCCAATATCAGCTTGCACGCTTGCAACTCGTCCAAAACACGGCGGCAAGACTGTTACCAGGAAAAAAACCCTGGGAATCCATCTCCCCCTCCCTAAAGAGCCTACACTGGCTAACCGTGAAGAAACGGATCACATTTAAGACCCTCTGCCTCACCCACAAATGCATACAAGGAAACGCTCCGCTATATCTCCGGGAGAAAATAAAACACTACACACCGAATCGCAGTCTTCGATCGGCTAACCAAAACCTCCTCATCATTCCCAAATACCGCTACAAAGCAAAGGGAGAACGAAGATTCGCAGTCCAAGGACCTCGACTATGGAACGCTCTTCCAACCAACATCCGCATGGAAGAAAACCACCAGGCCTTCAGAAAAAAACTAAAGACCTTCCTTTTCTAAGAAGCTGACATCAGAGAATGCATCCAGCGCCTTGAGGCGATTCAGTTCGCATTTGCAGCGCTTTACAAATCATTCATTCATTCACAACTGAGTGTAAAAGAGAAGAGAGGCGCCTCTAAGTGTAGCAATATGGTTACGTTTAATGAAGGTACAACATTTAGCAACTCACATGGTTAATGATTAACCACTTCAGCCCCAGACCATTTGGCTGGCCAAAGACCAGAGCAATTTTTTAGCGATACGGCACTGCGTAGTTTTAACTGACAATTGCGCGGTCGTGCGACGTTGCACCCAAACAAAATTGACGTCCTTTTTTTCCCCACAAATAGAGCTTTCTTTTGGTGGTATTTGATCGCCTCTGTGGTTTTTATTGAGCTACAATTTTGAAAAAAAACACATTTTTTTACTTTTTGCTATAATAAATATCCCCCCCCCCCCCCCCCCCCAAAAAAAATAAAAAAAATTTTTTTTCCCTCAGTTTAGGCCGATATGTATTCTTCTACATATTTTTGGTTAAAAAAAAAAAAAAAAATTACAATAAGCGTATATTGATTGGTTTGCGCAAAAGTTATATCGTCTACAAAATAGGGGATAGTTTTATGGCTTTTTTATTATTTATTTTTTTTCTAGTAATGGCGGGGATCTGTGATTTTTATCGGGACTGCGACATTATGGCGGACACTGACAATTTTGACACATTTTTGGGACCATTGGCATTTTTGCAGCGATCAATGCTATAAAATTGCATTGATTACTGTAAAAATGCCCCTGGCAGTGAAGGGGTTAACCACTAGGGGGCAGTGAAGGGGTTAAGTGTATCCTAGTACGTGTTCTAACTGAAAGGGGGAGGGGACTGTGCAGGGGAGATGACAGATCGTTCGTTCATAGATCTGTCTCTTCTCCCCTCAGAGAACCGGAAACTGTGTGTTTACACACACAGATCCCCGGTTCTTGGTGTGCCCCGAGCGATCGTGGGAGCCCGGCGGTGATCGCAACCACCGGGCGCTCGCATCGCGTGCACCCCCTAGTGGCCGTCTATGGTACCGATGTGCCATGACGGCGATTCGCGCAGCCGAGCCATGTTGCCGCCATCGTCCCTTCCATGCTGCGCTCCACAAGTAGTTCAAGCCTCGCTTTCAGATCGCTCTACTGCAGGGTAGTCTTCCCGGTCACCATTGCAGATTGAGAGCGGTGAGAGCCGGCGGTGTAGAGGATGGTCTATGTGGACAGCATAGGCTTGCGCAGCCTATAGCATTAGGGTGTGCACCCCAAAGCTCAAACACGCATGGGTGTGTACTATACGCATGGGTGTGTACTATATATATGAATATATTAAATTACCAGAAGTATTGGGACACCTGCCTTTACACACACATGAACTTTAATGGCATCCCAGTCTTAGTCCGTAGGGTTCAATATTGAGTTGGCCCACCCTTTGCAGCTATAACAGCTTCATCTCTTCTGGGAAGGCCGTCCACAAGGTTTAGGAGTGTGTCTATGGGAATGTTTGACCATTCTTCCAGAAGAGCATTTTTGAGGTCAGACACTGATGTTGGAGGAGAAGGCCTGGCTCGCAGTCTCCGCTCAAATGTGAAGGCCAGTCAAGTTCTTCCACCCCAAACTCGCTTATCCATGTCTTTATGGACCTTGCTTTGTGGATTGGTCCAAATCATTTGGTGGAGGGGGGATTATGGTGTGGGGTTGTTTTTCAGGGGTTGGGTTTGGCTCCTTAGTTCCAATAATGGCAACTTCTAAGGCATCAGCATACCAAGACATTTTGGACAATTTCATACTCCCAACTTTGTGGGAACAGTTTGGGGATGCCCCCTTCCTGTTCCAACATGACTGCGCACCAGTGCACAAAGCAAGGTCCATAAAGACATGGATGAGCGAGGGTGGTGGAAAATTAACTTCAAGTGCAAAAATTCACATTATAATAGCAACTAAAACATATAAAATTAAGTGTAACAATCTAAAAAATAAAAATTCCAAAGTGCTATAATGGTGGGAACCTCCCAACTAAAAAGTTGTTGCACTTGAAGTTAATTTATACTGCAATTATCTGTAGAGGGTGTGACGATCCGGGGTGATTATGTTCTAGTGGTGTATGCGCTTTAATGCCGCGTACACACGAGCGGACATTACGGCGGACTTTGCCCGGCGGACTTTTCGACGTACTTTCCGACGGACTTTGTGAATGAACGGACTTGCCTACACACAATCCACCAAAGTCCGTCGAATTCGTACGTGATGACGTACGACCGGACTAAAACAAGGAAGTTCATAGCCAGTAGCCAATAGCTGCCCTAGCGTGGCTTTTTGTCCGTCGAACTAGCATACAGACGGCGGACTTTTCGACCGGACTCGATTTCAACGGATAAATTTTAAACAAGTTTCAAATCTAATTCCGTCCAACTTTTGAGAAAACAAAGTCCGCTGGAGCCCACACACATCGAATTGTCCGACGAAATCCAGTCCGCCGGGCAAAGTCCGCCGTAATGTCCGCTCGTGTGTACGCGGCATTAGGAACACCGGTCAGTCCAGACTGTATTTTTAAGGGCGTGGCAGCCCAATTTTATTTAAATGGAACAAACTTCACAGAAAAATCTTTCCTCGCAGGGGGTTCCACCGTCATTGTATAAAAGAGATTTCAGCCTCCTGCCTCACTCACTGCTAGTCAAACTCCCTCCTGGAGCTTACTTGCTCAGCTTCGTGCTGCTTGGTCGTGGGTCATATCGGCCTCCTGCAGCCTTAGACCCCCAGAGACCGCCCGTCTCTCTCTCGTGGAGCCGTCTCCACCTGAAAGCCCCCCTGACTCCTACACCAGGCCACCTGCCTGTAGGGTGGCGCTGTTCCCACGTGTGAGCCCTGAGCTCTCTTCCTGAGGGGAATATAAACCCTGCCCACAAGGGTGCAGTCAGTATTCCTGCCACAATCAGGTATACATTGCTCACATGCACCTGTGACACGGGGGGTCGCATCTCCACAAGGGGTTTCCACCATCCCTGCTAAGTTTCATTTTTTATTTCTTTTTTCAGTTTGATGTGCATTATATGTGATGTTACATATCACAGAGACCGGTGTTGTGGTAATATTGAGATTTCCATACATTAGAGGGTTCCATCATTATTGTTAAGTTATTGATTAGTAAGTTAGGGATGCACTTTTTTTTTTTTTTTGTGGTGTGGGAATACATAACAGTGCTTAGCGGCCGGCCTTTTACTGACACTTTTTTATTTTACCTCCAGTAGTTTATTGTAAATAGTAGTGTGGTGATTACCTGTTATACTAAAGATCGGCATGTGGAATTACTAATCAGACAGATTTCATTTGTGGCCGCGCTGATGGGCACTATTACGCGGCACTGATTGGAATCTCTGATTGGCACTAAGAGGTAGCACTGATTGGCACTGATTGGAAGCACTAATTGTCACTGATAGGCAGCATTGATGGGGACTGATAGGTGGCATTGGTTGGCACTGACAGGTGGCACTGATTGTCACTGATAGGTGGCATTGGTTGGCACTGGTTGGCACTGACAGGTGGCACTGATGGGCACTGACAGGTGGCACTGATAGGTGGTGTTGGTTGGCACTGATTGGCACTGACAGGTGGCATTGATTGGCACTGACAGGTGGCACTGATTGACACTGATAGGTGGCATTGATTGGCACTGACAGGTGTCACTGATTGACACTGATAGGTGGCATTGATTGGCACTGACAGGTGACACTGATGAGCATTGATAGGCGGCACCGTTTGGCACAGATCTAGGAGAGTGGGAGTTTCACATTGAGCAGTCAGCGAGGCATGTAAGAGCCGCTCAGTGCTTGAAACTGTCATGTAATGTCACCGCTTGCAGAGACCAGCTGTCAAAACTCGGCGCTGTCGGGGGTGGACGTGACCAAACGGTTAGCCTATCAAACTCAAGCCAAAGGGATAGGGGCCGGGTGGGCCGCTCTGTGTATGTAGCCCCACCCCCTTTCTTAAGCAGCCCAATCATTGTCTGGTGTTTGATAGCTGATAGAATAGGGTCGTTCTGGTGCTTATCTAATAGTGTCAGATGAATCCTTTTTTTTATTTCGATCAACCAGTGGGTTTAATGAAAACAAAAAAACAAAAAAAAAAAACGAACTCAATTCCACCCATCAGTGTGCACAGGAACCTTGTCAAGAACTTTTCCTTCGAACAAATTGACAAATTGAGTACATACAAGGATGGTGGTACAATATTCAAATAGCAATGAAGCTAAACATATCGATTTATGAATAGGATGAGTACAAGACAATGTAAAACTGTAACGAGTAGCAATAAAGCAATAAAGTATCACATCGAAAGCATTAGAAAATTCCATCAGAAGGAAAAAAGTAACCTAGTGACTGATTGGTTCATTTTGCAAGAGCAGTAATAAGGAAATCAATCCAATAGGTATATATTAAAAACAGAAAAGATAATGTGTATATAAGTACCACACAATATTAACCACTTGCCGAATATTCTCTTTCCTAACACTGAACCCCCTCTCCACCAAGCAGGTGCTCGGATCGGTTACCTGTCACTGATTGGCTGAAATGACAGGCGCTGTGATTGGACGCCTATCAGGCCTCCAATCATAGCAGAGGACGGGAAGAGAGGACGGGAGAAGACATCGAGGAGCGTGGAGGACACCGCCGTGACCCGCTGCCCCACCGAGACAAGGTAAGTGCCGGGCGGGCGGGGATGCACACTGGCAGCATTTGATGGGCACAGTGGCAGCAATTGATGGGCACAGTAGCGGCAAATGATGGGCACACCGGCAGCAATTGATGGGCACAGTAGCGGCAATTGATGGGCACACTGGCAGCAATTGATGGGCACGGTGGCTGAAATTGATGGGCAAAGTAGCGGCAATTGATGGGCACACTGGCAGCAATTGATGGACACAGTGGCGGCAATTGATGGGCACACTGGCAGCAATTGATGGGCACAGTGGCAGCAATTGATGGGCACACTGGCAGCAATTGATGGGCACAGTGACTGCAATTGATGGGCACAGTGGCAACAATTGATGGGCGCACTGGCAGCAATTGATGAGTACAGCTGATGCATTTGATGGCACAGTGGTGGCAATTTATGGGTACAGTGGCTGCGTTTGATGGGCACAGTGGCTGCGTTTGATGGCACAGTGGTGGCAATTGATGGCACAGTGGCAGCAATTGATGGCACAGTGGCTGCGTTTGATGGCATAGTGACGGCAATAGATGGGCACAAGTGGCTGCGTTTGATGGGCACAGTGGCTGCGTTTGATGGGCACAGTGGCTGCATTTGATGGGCACAGTGGCAGCGTTTGATGGGCACAGTGGCAGCGTTTGATGGGCACAGTGGCAGCGTTTGATGGGCACAGTGGCAGCGTTTGATGGCACAGTGGTGGCAATTGATGGCACAGTGGCGGCAATTGATGGCACAGTGGCAGCAATTGATGGCACAGTGGCTGCGTTTGATGGGCACAGTGGCAGCGCTTGATGGGCACAGAGGCAGTGTTTGATGGGCACAGTGGCTGCAATTGATGGTTGTTTTTTCAGTTTGTTTGCGCCCCCAAAAATTTTGAGCACCACCTGCCACTGATAAGAAGAAGAAGAACTGGCGCATGGAGTTGTATTCAAACGGTCAAGCCAACTAAGCAGAAATGTCTCTAAAAACATATAAACATGATGATCTGGGATTGAGAGGCAGTCCATAAGGATCACTGGGCAGTCCATAAGGATCACTTAGCCCAGCTCACCCCTAGAGTGAGCTGGAATTTGCAGTGCAAGAGAACCATCAGCTGGGCTAACCACAGGAGAGCTGATGTAAGCCATTGGAGTTTCACAGATTATTCACATATGCTGTTACCTTACAGCAGTAAGGTGAAAGGCCAATCAGCACAGAGGTGTCACTGCGCTGAAAGAAGGAGACACTTATCACATTTTGGCTGTGTGTTGTTCATCACCTAGCACAGAGGTCTCCAAACTTTCTAAATAAAGGGACAGTTTACTGTCCTTCAGATTCTCTGGGGGCCGGAATGTGGCCATAGTGAGTAGAAAATGCTTTGGCTTCAATGGAATACAATGCTTCATAATTGGTATTAGAGGGAGGCACAGTGCCAATTGTTGGTATCAGTGGAAGGACTAGTATCCTATCATTGGTGTTAGTGAGAGGCATGGTGCTCCAGTGTTGGTGTCAGTCTGAGGTATAGTCCCTTGTATTAGGAGGTGCCAAGCAATAATATCAGGGGAAGGAATAGTGCCCCATCATTGGTGTCAGTGGAAGGAATGGTAACCCCTTGTTGGTGTCCAAGGGCCAGATAAAGGCAAGCAAAGGGCCGCACCTGGCCCCAGGGCCACAGTTTGGAGACCACTGACCTGGCACATTTTTGCATTATTATATTTTTTTCACCATTTATATTGGACTGTTTTTTAGGATGTGTATCACGCTGATTTGATATTGAGCTACTTTATGTCTATCACTAGCATTTTTATACACATGTGTGTGTTATTTAGATTTACTTATGGTAGGAGGGGCTGACATACCTACATATCTATTCATGTGATTTCACATCACTTATTCACTTATTCATTGGTTTATTTACACCTATTATTATTTTTTGATATATATATATATATATATATATATATTTTTGAGTTTATTTACTTTATGATAGCGCAGCGCCATCTTTTATTACGAATTGTTTGATATGTTGCGCATCCCATCTGTCCTAGAGGTGAGCAGGTCTTCATGACAGCGGCAAGGCCTCCTAAGTCCCAGAGAGCCAAATGAAGCTACAAAGCCTGTTCACATGCTATACTCACCTTGATTGCACCTGTAATTTTGCCAAATTCTATGGCCACTCCAGTTTAAAAACCTACCTGGAAGACATTGATTTTGTTCTGTGCACCGGATATCATAAACAATTGCCATGATTTTTTCTTGTTTTCAGTATGCAGAGATACAAAGAGGAGGCAGTTGTCACGCTATAGGACAGTGGTCTCCAAACTGTGACTTAGGGGCCAGAGGTGGCCCTTTGCTTGCCTGTCCCTTGGGGCACTATTTCTTTAAAAGAAGCCAATGATGGGCCACCATTCCTCCCACTAACACAGTTGATAAGGCAGTATTCTTCCCATCGATACCAACAATGGAGCTACGAATAAGCATCCAAATGATGTGAAACGCGTTAGAGGTTTACCACCCTGTACTTCTCTGCATTTGCCTGTATTGTTGGATTTTACTTCAATAAAGATGTCCTTATCCCAGAGTGCGGCTATCCAGGATTTCTTCTCGTCTCATTGCAACCTAGCAAAGCCAGCACCCGGAACCAGTTCTCACTAGGGCGGTGTCATTCCAGAACAAGAGTTTTTGTGAGCTGCATCTCTCTCTTTTTCTACCAACAATGGAGCACTATTCCTCCCACTGACACCAATGATGGGGCACTATTCCTCCCACTGACACCAATGATGAGGCACTATTCCTCCCACTGACACCAATGATGAGGCACTATTCCTCCCACTGACACCAATGATGAGGCACTATTCCTCCCTCTGACACCAATGATGAGGCACTATTGATCTTTTATTAAAAGAATCAAGCAACCAATTTTATACAAAAGTAAAAAACAAAACCATAGTACAAAACTTCAACAGAAATCCAAGGAATAATCCACTACCAAAACTATTTACATAAAGCAGCAGAGAGGGCCTAAGAGGCACAACCCATCACCTATGTACGCAGCCATTTATCAAAAATTAATCCAAAAAATAATAATCTAGGGTGATAAGAGACAGACAGACACACCCGGGAAAGAGACTCCTGGCAGTCAGGGAGGCTTGAAACCCCTCCACGCCTTCAACCAAGCCCCCTGACTCCGCTTGTCTCTCTCAAGTACCCGAATCTTCTCCACCTCATGCAGAATGTCATACACCACCACCTGAACAGGAAGGATTTTACGCCGAATGCTGACCTGACACCGTGCGTTCCAAGTGAAATAACGGACTACTAGGCTAACTAGAAAAAGTGTATCTAAACAAAAAACCCCACCACTATTGAATGCTCCATACACCCACTCAGCATAACCCAGCCTGGAGAGGAAAGGAACACCGAGGGCCCGCCCCACCTGTTTGTACACCTCTATGTTAAAAGGGCAATGAAGCAGAAAATGGTCCATAGTCTCCTCCTCACCTGCACACTCCTCCCGAGGACAGCTACGATCCACCCCACTGCGGAATTTCAAATTGCCCCTAACATAGAGCCTCCCATGGAAGCACATCCAGGCCAGATCCCTGAATTTAGGAGGTACTCTGTCCAAATTAATAAGTCTTAACCCTGCCCTCAAAACTGGGCCTGGGCAATCCCTTAAGGCCAGTGGGTCATGAAAGACTTCGCTCAAGACTCGACTCATAAGGACTTTCCTCGGAACCGATCTGAGATCTTCAGCCGACAATCGCCACTGCCGTAATAACTTCAGGCACGGAGCGACATAGGCTGGTAGCTGACCACGATGACCCCTGAGATTCTTCACTTGGCCACCTTCTTCCCAAAGTCGCAGAAAAGGCCTAAACCAAGATCTAAAAATGCCTGCCCATCCAGGAGGTTCCACTGCAAGCATATTACCAATATTAAACTTGAGAAAAAGCAGTGAAAAGAAAAGAACTGGGTTGACCATACCTAAGCCACCCTCCCTCCTGGATAGATAGGTGACATTCCTCTTGATGGTGTTCAGTCTGTTCTCCCACAACATCTGGAAGAACACACTACTGACCCTAGCATAGAGAGACACTGGCAAGATGCAGACAAAGCTGACATACAAAAAGATCGGAATCAGGTAAGTCTTAATCAGATCAACCCTTTCCCTCATAGATAACTTCCATTTCTTCCAGCTGACCACCTTAGTATTGGCAATTTCCAGTCTGCCTTCCCAGTTTTTGAGGCCATAATCGCCGGGTCCAAATTCAATGCCTAGAATCTTAATTCTTTCCTGGGGCACTGGAAAGGTGTCCGGGAGATCAAAACCCTCACCTTCCTTTCCCATCCAGAAGACTTCACTCTTTTCCTGATTGATCTTGGAGCCTGATGCTTCAGAATACCGTGATGTCAGAGAGACCACCTCCTCTGCTTCATCCGCCCTGGTGACAATCACTGACACATCGTCCGCATAGGCAACAACCCTCAAAGGTGGCTCACCCGGAAGCCCCACTGGCACCCCACACAACATGCTGCTCTCTAGCCTCCTGATGAAGGGGTCGATTGCAAACACATAGAGCAGGGGACTCAGGGGACAACCCTGGCGCACCCCGGAGCCAACCTCAAAGGACTGCCCAACCCAACCATTAACAAGAGGAAAGCTCTCTGCCCCCTCATACAAGACTTTTAACCAATCAACAAAACCACCCGGCAGACCGTACTTACTAAGGAGCAACCACAGGTACTCATGGTTAACACGATCAAAAGCCTTTGCCTGATCCAATGTCAGCAAATACTTTCCCCAGCCTGCAGCCCTGCACCGCTCCAAGGCCTCCCGGACAGCTAAAACCGCTGTGAAGGTGCACCTACCCTGGACCGAACAGTGCTGATGGCGAGAAAGCAAAGACTCTGCTACTGACGATAGGCGCCAGAAAATGATCTTTGCCAGTATCTTTCTATCGACATTAAGAAGGCTGATGGGGCGCCAATTCTCAACCATCGAAGGATCTTTACCCTTTGAAAGAAGAATCACAGCTGAGTGCCTCATGGAAGAGGGAAGTACCCCCTCAGCAAGGCAACTGTTAAAAACCTCTACCAAATGTGGGGCCAGAATAGACTTAAAAGCTTTGTAAAACTCAGCCGTCAAGCCATCCGGTCCAGGTGACTTTTTGATGGCAAGCTGTTCAATTGCCCTTATCACCTCTTCAACTGTGATCTCCTCTGTCAAATTCATCAATGGGACATCTTCATCATTTAGACCTGGAGTAGAGTCCAAAAAGCTTTCCATCTTGTCACGGTCAAGCTCTTTCCTCCCAAGAAGGTCAGCATAAAAGGACCTCACGACCTCCAGAATCCCTGACCTGGACTTTGTCAAGGAACCTGTACTGTCCTTAAGGCCAACGACCGTTTTAACAGCTACACCTTGTTTGCAGTTCTGGTAAGGGTCAGGCGAGTGGTACTTCCCATAGTCCCTCTCCAGAACCAAAGAGGCATGCCGGTCATATTGACACTTCCTGAGAAGGAGTTTCACTTCGGAGATTGCCCCAGGATCTCCTCCTCTCGAGACAAGAATATCCAGCTTCCTCCGTAAACGTTGGTAGGTCATGTATTTATTAAACTGCTTTCTATTGGCTAGGCCCCTGAAGAATCCAGCAATCCTCTTTTTGGTCAGCTCCCACCACTCAGCCTTGCTGCTACAAAAGTCCAGGATGGTCACCTGTGCCTGAAAGAATTCCTCAAAGGATTGTCTAACATGTTCTTCCTTGAGTAGAGTCGAATTCAATCTCCAGATGCCCTTGCCCCTCTGAGGGGCGTCTGAAGCATTCAGGACCACAGATAGCATACAGTGATCGGAGAACTCTACTGCCTGCACCACTGGGAGCGAGAAAGCAGAGGTCTCCTTCAAAAAAAACCTATCTATTCTACTCTGACTATTACCTCGATGAAAGGTGAACCCAGTGTCATCCGGGAGGTGCTTAATGTGCACATCCACAAGACCAGCATCCCTAACCATACTATTTAAAAAAACGCTATCATATCCCAGCCTGTCCTTGAAGTCCTTCCTGTCCTTGGGCCTAGTTACTGTTAGTCACCTCCAAAGACCACTTGCCGGGATGTAAAAAGAAATGGCTTGATCCTTGTAAAAAGGCATTTCCTGTCCCACTTTGTGTGCGGTCCATAAACATTAATTAGGCGCAGGTCCTGCCCTCCCACAAGGACGTCTATGACCATACATCTCCCAATCTCCACCTCAATAACCTGCCGGACAGTTACCATGCCGGTTTTAAACAACACCGCCACACCGCCGTAAGGCTCGGCCGCAAGAGACCAGTAAGATGGACCATACCTCCACTCTCTCTTGGCCATATGAATATCTGCCAAGGAGGTGAGCCTAGTCTCTTGCAAAAATAAAATTTCAGCATCTAATTGGCTGAACAAAAAGAAGGCCATAGAACGAGCTCTTACTGACTTAATGCTGGCGACATTTATTGTTACCACTTTTAACGGAGGGGGAACCGCCATTTGGGTTATTGGGTGGTTTGCTTCTTAGCTCCCCTCTGCTGCTCATCACCAGAAGCCTCTCTCTTTCTTGAGGCCGCCTCAAACTCCATTTCGGAATCAGAACTTCGCTCCGAAGAAGCTCCAGATGAAGAAATATCCCAATTAGAGGACCTATAACGGTTGGAGACAGGCACTGGAGCCTGTTCCGTCCTCACCACCTGCTTCTTCCGCTTCCCAACCTTCCTTCTCTCCTCCAGGTACTGCAGGTCAGCTTCAGAGATGCCCTCATCTCTTACTTTTTTCTGTGAAGTCTTTCCACAAGACTTCTTTACAGAGGAAGAAGCAACCTTTTTAGTACCCACTACCACTCCTGGTGGGGGGGGTGCTCCCTTTGAATCAGACTTAGGAGGGGTAGACTCCTGGGGGTAACTGACTCAGGGGGCACACACTTGGAAGGTTCTGACACAAGAGGAGGGGATACAGTAGGCTGGGGGAGACAGATACAGATACAGAAGGAATACTTACAGACACATGAGGGGTGGCCACAGGAACTGGAGAGGGATCCTGAGCAGGACCAGGGGAGTCAGTCACCGCAGAGGAGGATGGTACACCAGGGGCCTCACCCTCCATCCTGTCCAACCTTGACATGTCATCAATTACCTCCTTCTCCATATTGTGCCAGGCTTCAGGACATCTGCTGTAGGGGTGGCCAAGGCGCAGGCACAGGTTGCACCTGATCATTTCGGTGCAGTCCTTAGCCATATGACCCTGACCCCGACACACTGAACATATCAAGGCTGAACAGGAGGAGCTCAAATGCCCCTTTTCTCCACAGCGGTGACACAGCTTCGGCTGACCAGGGTAAAAAACAGTCATCCTATCCCTCCCTATAAAAGCTGAGGAGGGCAGGTGACGGACAACATTCCCATCCCTGGCCAACCTGACTGTAACCGACCAACCCCCAGTCCAGATGTTACGCTCATCAAGGATTTTATTGGGCTTGGTCAAAACCTCCCCATAGTTCCTTAACCAAACCTCTAGATCCCGGGCAGGGACACTCTCATTAGTGAGGATAATTGTGATTTTTTTTTACTGTAGACCTCTGAGAAACTGCAACTGGGGCCAGACCTTCCCATTCAGGTCTTGACCTGCAACGAGCCTCATATCTCTCCCAGAACAGGTCAAGACCCTCTGGCCTGGTGAAGCTAACTGTATAATCCCGTGTCCCAGCTACATGTATAAAGGCATACAGATCATTTGCCCCAAAACCCATCTCTAAAATCAAATCCACCACTGCACGCCGTGCTGGAGGGATCGCACCACCTTCCCATTTCAGAATAACAACATTACGTCTTGGACCCCCAGCAGAAGCCAGAGACCCAAGACCAGATCCTGGGGTGCTCAAAGTGGAAGCCTGTAGGGGAAAACCCCGCTTGGGAGCAGAGCTACCAGGAGCAGAGCGTACCACCTGAGCAAAGGTAAGTTTATCAGGGCCAAGGCCCCACACTGAAGTCACAGCAGTCTGTACATTACTATTATTATTCACTGTTTGAATGGAGTTGGTAGGACTGTCCACACTTGAACTGGGACCATTGTTCATCACGCTTGTACTGGGATGATTTTTATCAGTCACACAAACATTCACATTCCCATCAGGAATAATCACAGTTTCTGCTGCAATATCAGCTGTCTCCTGAAGCTGTGCTGTAGAGTCCTCAGCAGCTGTGGGGCAAACAGCTTCAGCCAAAAGGGGGTTAATAGGCTCTGCTGAATCTTGTAGTTCATCTGCAGGAATGTCATTTTTTAAAAGCAAACTTTGCTGTACTGCAGCATCAGCAGGCACAGCATTGCTACACATAGGACTAGCAGTCTGACTCTCACTGGGCACATTGTCTGTATCAGTCACAGTGTTGAATGGCACAAAAATTGTTTTATCCACAATAAGGGACTTGACAGGCTTTACCTTGTCAGGCACATTGTCTGTAATGTCCTCATCATTAAATGCCAGCTGATCCCCCCGCATAGGAGACTCCATTACCTGGATGGCCCTGAGCATGCCTCCTGAGTCCTGGGAAGGCATGGGGCTGCTTACCTCTCCCTGAGGGGGCAGGGGGTCAGAACTGGGGGTCTCCTCCTCCACCTTTGTCATCCTCGCAAATCTTTTCTCATTACAAAACTTTTCTTTAAATGGCCCATCTCTGCCTTCCATCATGGCCACAATGGTCTCCTGGTGTTCCACCCGAACCTTGGCCCGTTGGATCTCCGGATCCATGGATCCACGTCTCTGGCTATGTAAGCCCTCACGCTGCCTTCTCAGGCGCTTCAGCTCCGCTCTGAGCTTGTAGAGCTTGTCTCTTTCCCTATTCAGGACCTTAATCCCGGCCACCACTCACTCCCGGATGGCCCCGGAACCTTCATTTTCACCAGGGGTAGAGAGATCCCCAGCCATGGCTTGTACAGGGGCAGGTATGTTACCTGATGGCCCAGGAGATGGCTGAGAGCTTCCAGCAGGAGAGGCCCTGCTGGCCTCCATGGCTTCCCCAGAAAGGAGCCAGGAGAGCTGGGAGAGAGTTCCTCACCACTCCCCTCTCACACGGATCACCTGCAGTAGCTCCAGAGAGACAGCCTCCTCCTGACACACCTGTGCTCCAATGATGGGTGGGGCACTATTCCTCCCAATGACACCAATGATGGGGCACTATTGATCTTTTATTAAAAGAATCAAGCAACCAATTTTATACAAAAGTAAAAAACAAAACCATAGTACAAAACTTCAACAGAAATCCAAGGAATACACATCCATGTTCAGAATATATACAATATATACATAATCCGTTACCAAAACTATTTACATAAAGCAGCAGAGAAGGCCTAAGAGGCACAACCCATCACCTATGTACGCAGCCATTTATCAAAAATTAATCCAAAAAAATAATAATCTAGGGTGATAAGAGACAGACAGCCACACCCGGGAAAGAGACTCCTGGCAGTCAGGGAGGCTTGAAACCCCTCCACGCCTTCAACCAAGCCCCCTGACTCCGCTTGTCTCTCTCAAGTACCCGAATCTTCTCCACCTCATGCAGAATGTCATACACCACCACCTGAACAGGAAGGATTTTACGCCGAATGCTGACCTGACACCGTGCGTTCCAAGTGAAATAACGGACTACTAGGCTAACTAGAAAAAGTGTATCTAAACAAAAAACCCCACCAGTATTGAATGCTCCATACACCCACTCAGCATAACCCAGCCTGGAGAGGAAAGGAACACCGAGGGCCCGCCCCACCTGTTTGTACACCTCTATGTTAAAAGGGCAATGAAGCAGAAAATGGTCCATAGTCTCCTCCTCACCTGCACACTCCTCCCGAGGACAGCTACGATCCACCCCACTGCGGAATTTCAAATTGCCCCTAACATAGAGCCTCCCATGGAAGCACATCCAGGCCAGATCCCTGAATTTAGGAGGTACTCTGTCCAAATTAATAAGTCTTAACCCTGCCCTCAAAACTGGGCCTGGGCAATCCCTTAAGGCCAGTGGGTCATGAAAGACTTCACTCAAGACTCGACTCATAAGGACTTTCCTCGGAACCGATCTGAGATCTTCAGCCGACAATCGCCACTGCCGTAATAACTTCAGGCACGGAGCGACATAGGCTGGTAGCTGACCACGATGACCCCTGAGATTCTTCACTTGGCCACCTTCTTCCCAAAGTCGCAGAAAAGGCCTAAACCAAGATCTAAAAATGCCTGCCCATGCAGGAGGTTCCACTGCAAGCATATTACCAATATTAAACTTGAGAAAAAGCAGTGAAAAGAAAAGAACTGGGTTGACCATACCTAAGCCACCCTCCCTCCTGGATAGATAGGTGACATTCCTCTTGATGGGGTTCAGTCTGTTCCCCCACAACATCTGGAAGAACACACTACTGACCCTAGCATAGAGAGACACTGGCAAGATGCAGACAAAGCTGACATACAAAAAGATCGGAATCAGGTAAGTCTTAATCAGATCAACCCTTTCCCTCATAGATAACTTCCATTTCTTCCAGCTGACCACCTTAGTATTGGCAATTTCCAGTCTGCCTTCCCAGTTTTTGAGGCCATAATCGCCGGGTCCAAATTCAATGCCTAGAATCTTAATTCTTTCCTGGGGCACTGGAAAGGTGTCCGGGAGATCAAAACCCTCACCTTCCTTTCCCATCCAGAAGACTTCACTCTTTTCCTGATTGATCTTGGAGCCTGATGCTTCAGAATACCGTGATGTCAGAGAGACCACCTCCTCTGCTTCATCCGCCCCGGTGACAATCACTGACACATCGTCCGCATAGGCAACAACCCTCAAAGGCGGCTCACCCGGGAGACCCACTGGTACCCCACACAACATGCTGCTCTCTAGCCTCCTGATGAAAGGGTCGATTGCAAACACATAGAGCAGGGGACTCAGGGGACAACCCTGGCGCACCCCGGAGCCAACCTCAAAGGACTGCCCAACCCAACCATTAACAAGAGGAAAGCTTTCTGCCCCCTTATACAAGACTTTTAACCAATCGACAAAACCACCCGGCAGACCGTACTTACTAAGGAGCAACCACAGGTACTCATGGTTGACACGATCAAAAGCCTTTGCCTGATCCAATGTCAGCAAATACTTTCCCCAGCCTGCAGCCCTGCACCGCTCCAAGGCCTCCCGGACAGCTAAAACCGCTGTGAAGGTGCACCTACCCTGGACCGAACAGTGCTGATGGCGAGAAAGCAAAGACTCTGCTACTGACGATAGGCGCCAGAAAAATATCTTTGCCAGTATCTTTCTATCGACATTAAGAAGGCTGATGGGGCGCCAATTCTCAATCATCGAAGGATCTTTACCCTTTGAAAGAAGAATCACAGCTGAGTGCCTCATGGAAGGGGGAAGTACCCCCTCAGCAAGGCAACTGTTAAAAACCTCTACCAAATGTGGGGCCAGAATAGACTTAAAGGCTTTGTAAAACTCAGCCGTCAAGCCATCCGGTCCAGGTGACTTTTTGATGGCAAGTTGTTCAATTGCCCTCATCACCTCTTCAACTGTGATCTCCTCTGTCAAATTCATCAATGGGACATCTTCATCATTTAGACCTGGAGTAGAGTCCAAAAAGCTTTCCATCTTGTCACGGTCAAGCTCTTTCCTCCCAAGAAGGTCAGCATAAAAGGACCTCACGACCTCCAGAATCCCTGACCTGGACTTTGTCAAGGAACCTGTACTGTCTTTAAGGCCAACGACCGTTTTAACAGCTACACCTTGTTTGCAGTTCTGGTAAGGGTCAGGCGAGTGGTACTTCCCATAGTCCCTCTCCAGAACCAAAGAGGCATGCCGGTCATATTGACACTTCCTGAGAAGGAGTTTCACTTCGGAGATTTCCCCAGGATCTCCACCTCTCGAGACAAGAATATCCAGCTTCCTCCGTAAACGTTGGTAGGTCATGTATTTATTAAACTGCTTTCTATTGGCTAGGCCCCTGAAGAATCCAGCGATCCTCTTTTTGGTCAGCTCCCACCACTCAGCCTTGCTGCTACAAAAGTCCAGGATGGTCACCTGTGCCTGAAAGAATTCCTCAAAGGATTGTCTAACATGTTCTTCCTTGAGTAGAGTCAAATTCAATCTCCAGATGCCCTTACCCCTCTGAGGGGCGTCTGAAGCATTCAGGACCACAGATAGCATACAGTGATCAGAGAACTCTACTGCCTGCACCACTGGGGGTGAGAAAGCAGAGGTCTCCTTCAAAAAAAACCTATCTATTCTACTCTGACTATTACCTCGATGAAAGGTGAACCCAGTGTCATCCGGGAGGTGCTTAATGTGCACATCCACAAGACCAGCATCCCTAACCATACTATTTAAAAAAACGCTATCATATCCCAGCCTGTCCTTGAAGTCCTTCCTGTCCTTGGGCCTAGTTACTGTATTAAAGTCACCTCCAAAGACCACTTGCCGGGATGTAAAAAGAAATGGCTTGATTCTTGTAAAAAGGCATTTCCTGTCCCACTTTGTGTGCGGCCCATAGACATTAATTAGGCGCAGGTCCTGCCCTCCCACAAGGACGTCTAAGACCATACATCTCCCAATCTCCACCTCAATAACCCGCCGGATAGTTACCATGCCGGTTTTAAACAACACCGCCACACCGCCGTAAGGCTCGGCCGCAAGAGACCAGTAAGATGGACCATACCTCCACTCTCTCTTGGCCATATGAATATCTGCCAAGGAGGTGAGCCTAGTCTCTTGCAAAAATAAAATTTCAGCATCTAATTGGCTGAACAAAAAGAAGGCCATAGAACGAGCTCTTACTGACTTAATGCTGGCGACATTTATTGTCACCACTTTTAACGGAGGGGGAACCGCCATTTGGGTTATTGGGTGGATTGCTTCTTAGCTCCCCTCTGCTGCTCATCACCAGAAGCCTCTCTCTTTCTTGAGGCCGCCTCAAACTCCATCTCAGAATCAGAACTTCGCTCCGAAGAAGCTCCAGATGAGGAAATCTCCCACTTAGAGGACCTATAACGGTTGGAGACAGGCACTGGAGCCCGTTCCGTCCTCACCACCTGCTTCTTCCGCTTCCCAACCTTCCTTCTCTCCTCCAGGTACTGCAGGTCAGCTTCAGAGATGCCCTTATCTCCTGTTTTTTTCTTTGAAGTCTTTACAGAAGACTCCTTTAGAGAGGCAGAAGCGACCTTTTTAATACCCACTACCACTCCTGGTGGGGGGGTTGCTCCCTTTGAATCTGTCTTAGGAGGGGTAGACTCCTGGGGGGTAACTGACTCGGGGGGCACAGACTTGGAAGGTTCTGACACATGAGGAGAGGGTACAGTAGGCTGGGGGGACACAGAGACAGATACAGAAGGAATACTTACAGACACAGGAGGGGTGGCCACAGGAACTGGGGAGGGACCCTGAGCAGGACCAGGGGAGTCAGTCACCGCAGAGGAGGATGGTACACCAGGGGCCTCACCCTCCATCCTGTCCAGCCTTGACATGTCATCTATTACCTCCTTCTCCATATTGTGCCAGGCTTCAGGACATCTGCTGTAGGGGTGGCCAAGGCGCAGGCACAGGTTGCACCTGATCATCTCGGTGCAGTCCTTGGCCATATGACCCTGACCCCGACACACTGAACATATCAAGGCTGAACAGGAAGAGCTCAAATGCCCCTTTTCTCCACAGCGGTGACACAGCTTCGGCTGACCAGGGTAGAAAATAGTCATCCTATCCCTCCCTATAAAAGCTGAGGAGGGCAGGTGACGGACAACATTCCCATCCCTGGCCAACCTGACTGTAACCGACCAACCCCCAGTCCAGATGTTACGTTCATCAAGGATTTTGCTGGGCTTAGTCAAAACCTCACCATAGTTCCTTAACCAGACCTCTAGGTCCCGAGCAGGAACACTCTCATTGGTGAGTATGATGGTTATCTTTTTCACCGTTGACCTTTGCGAAACCGCAACTGGGGCCAGACCTTCCCATTCAGGTCTTGACCTGCACCGAGCCTCATATCGCTCCCAGAACAGGTCAAGACCCTCTGGCCTGGTGAAACTAATGGTATAATCCCGTGTCCCAGCAACATGTATTAGAGCATACAGGTCGTTTGCCCCAAAACCCATCTCCAAAATCAAATCCACCACTGCACGCCGTGCTGGAGGGATCGCACCACCTTCCCATTTGAGAATTACCACATTTCTTCTCGGACCCCCAGCAGAAGCCAGAGACCCAAGACCAGATCCTGGGGTGCCCAAAGTGGTAGGCTGCAGGGGGAAACCCCGCTTGGGGGCGGAGCTACCAGGAGCAGAGCGTACCACCTGAGCAAACGTGGGTTTATCAGGGCCAAGGCCCCACACTGAAGTCACAGTAGTCTGTTCATTATTATTATTTGCTTGGACTGAGCTGGGACGATTGTCCATCACACTTGTACAATTGCTGTCAGACACACACACGTTCAATTTCCCATCAGGAATAGTCACAGTTGCTGCAATACCAGCTGTCTCCTGATGCTGCACTGTAGAGTCTCCAGCAGCTGTGGGGCAAACATCTTTAGACTCAGCCAAAGGAGAGTTAATAGGCTCTGCTGACACCGGTAGTTCCTTTTCAGAAATGTCATTTTTTAAATGCAGCTCTTGCTGCGCTGCAGCATTAGCAGGTACAACATTGCTACACATAGCATTAGAAACTTGATTGTCACTGGGCACACTTTCAACATTGCTCATGGTGTTAGATGACACAAAAACAGATTCATCCCCTGCTTGGGGCTTGACATTATCAGGCACATTATCAGTTATGTTCTCATCACCAAACGCCAGCTGATCCCCCCGCACAGGAGACTCCATTACCTGGATGGCCCTGAGCATGCCTCCTGAGTCCTGGGAAGGCATGGGGCTGCTTACCTCTACCTGAGGGGGCAGGGGGTTAGAACTGGGGGTCTCCTCCTCCACCTCCATCTTTGTCATCCTCGCAAACCTTTTATCATTGTAAAACTTTTCCTTAAATGGCCCATCTCTTCCTTCCATGATGGACACAATGGTCTCCTGATGTTCCACCCGGACCTTGGCCAGTTGGATCTCCGGATCCATGGACCCTCGTTTCTGGCTGTGCAAGCCCTCACGCTGCCTTCTCAGGCGCTTCAGCTCCGCTCTCAGTTTATAGAGCTTGTCTCTTTCTCTATTCAGGGCTTTAATCCCGGCCACCACTCGCTCCTGAATTGCCTCTGAGCCTTCATCCTTACCAGGGGCAGAAAGATCACAAGCCATGGTTTGTACAGAGGAAGGCATGTCACCTGATGGCCCAGGAGATGGCTGAGAGCTTCCAGCAGGAGAGGCCCTGCTGGCCTCCATGGCTTCCCCAGAAAGGGGCCAGGAGAGCTGGGATAGATTTCCTCACCAGTCCCCTCTCACACGGATCTGCAGCAGCTCCAGACAGACAGCCTCCTCCTGACACACCTGTGCTCCAATGATGGGTGGGGCACTATTCCTCCCACTGACACCAATGATGGGGCACCATTCCTCCCACTGACACCAATGATGGGGCACTATTCCTCCCACTGACATCAATGACGGGGCACTATTCCTCCCACTGACACCAATGATGGAGCACTATTGATCTTTTATTAAAAGAATCAAGCAACCAATTTTATACAAAAGTAAAAAACAAAACCATAGTACAAAACTTCAACAGAAATCCAAGGAATACACATCCATGTTCAGAATATATACAATATATACATAATCCGTTACCAAAACTATTTACATAAAGCAGCAGAGAGGGCCTAAGAGGCACAACCCATCACCTATGTACGCAGCCATTTATCAAAAATTCATCCAAAAAATAATCTAGGGTGATAAGAGACAGACAGCCACACCCGGGAAAGAGACTCCTGGCAGTCAGGGAGGCTTGAAACCCCTCCACGCCTTCAACCAAGCCCCCTGACTCCGCTTGTCTCTCTCAAGTACCCGAATCTTCTCCACCTCACGCAGAATGTCATACACCACCACCTGAACAGGAAGGATTTTACGCCGAATGCTGACCTGACACCGTGCGTTCCAAGTGAAATAACGGACTACTAGGCTAACTAGAAAAAGTGTATCTAAACAAAAAACCCCACCAGTATTGAATGCTCCATACACCCACTCAGCATAACCCAGCCTGGAGAGGAAAGGAACACCGAGGGCCCGCCCCACCTGTTTGTACACCTCTATGTTAAAAGGGCAATGAAGCAGAAAATGGTCCATAGTCTCCTCCTCACCTGCACACTCCTCCCGAGGACAGCTACGATCCACCCCACTGCGGAATTTCAAATTGCCCCTAACATAGAGCCTCCCATGGAAGCACATCCAGGCCAGATCCCTGAATTTAGGAGGTACTCTGTCCAAATTAATAAGTCTTAACCCTGCCCTCAAAACTGGGCCTGGGCAATCCCTTAAGGCCAGTGGGTCATGAAAGACTTCGCTCAAGACTCGACTCATAAGGACTTTCCTCGGAACCGATCTGAGATCTTCAGCCGACAATCGCCACTGCCGTAATAACTTCAGGCACGGAGCGACATAGGCTGGTAGCTGACCACGATGACCCCTGAGATTCTTCACTTGGCCACCTTCTTCCCAAAGTCGCAGAAAAGGCCTAAACCAAGATCTAAAAATGCCTGCCCATCCAGGAGGTTCCACTGCAAGCATATTACCAATATTAAACTTGAGAAAAAGCAGTGAAAAGAAAAGAACTGGGTTGACCATACCTAAGCCACCCTCCCTCCTGGATAGATAGGTGACATTCCTCTTGATGGGGTTCAGTCTGTTCCCCCACAACATCTGGAAGAACACACTACTGACCCTAGCATAGAGAGACACTGGCAAGATGCAGACAAAGCTGACATACAAAAAGATCGGAATCAGGTAAGTCTTAATCAGATCAACCCTTTCCCTCATAGATAACTTCCATTTCTTCCAGCTGACCACCTTAGTATTGGCAATTTCCAGTCTGCCTTCCCAGTTTTTGAGGCCATAATCGCCGGGTCCAAATTCAATGCCTAGAATCTTAATTCTTTCCTGGGGCACTGGAAAGGTGTCCGGGAGATCAAAACCCTCACCTTCCTTTCCCATCCAGAAGACTTCACTCTTTTCCTGATTGATCTTGGAGCCTGATGCTTCAGAATACCGTGATGTCAGAGAGACCACCTCCTCTGCTTCATCCGCCCCGGTGACAATCACTGACACATCGTCCGCATAGGCAACAACCCTCAAAGGCGGCTCACCCGGGAGACCCACTGGTACCCCACACAACATGCCGCTCTCTAGCCTCCTAATGAAAGGGTCGATTGCAAACACATAGAGCAGGGGACTCAGGGGACAACCCTGGCGCACCCCGGAGCCAACCTCAAAGGACTGCCCAACCCAACCATTAACAAGAGGAAAGCTTTCTGCCCCCTTATACAAGACTTTTAACCAATCGACAAAACCACCCGGCAGACCGTACTTACTAAGGAGCAACCACAGGTACTCATGGTTGACACGATCAAAAGCCTTTGCCTGATCCAATGTCAGCAAATACTTTCCCCAGCCTGCAGCCCTGCACCGCTCCAAGGCCTCCCGGACAGCTAAAACCGCTGTGAAGGTGCACCTACCCTGGACCGAACAGTGCTGATGGCGAGAAAGCAAAGACTCTGCTACTGACGATAGGCGCCAGAAAAATATCTTTGCCAGTATCTTTCTATCGACATTAAGAAGGCTGATGGGGCGCCAATTCTCAATCATCGAAGGATCTTTACCCTTTGAAAGAAGAATCACAGCCGAGTGCCTCATGGAAGGGGGAAGTACCCCCTCAGCAAGGCAACTGTTAAAAACCTCTACCAAATGTGGGGCCAGAATAGACTTAAAGGCTTTGTAAAACTCAGCCGTCAAGCCATCCGGTCCAGGTGACTTTTTGATGGCAAGTTGTTCAATTGCCCTCATCACCTCTTCAACTGTGATCTCCTCTGTCAAATTCATCAATGGGACATCTTCATCATTTAGACCTGGAGTAGAGTCCAAAAAGCCTTCCATCTTGTCACGGTCAAGCTCTTTCCTCCCAAGAAGGTCAGCATAAAAGGACCTCACGACCTCCAGAATCCCTGACCTGGACTTTGTCAAGGAACCTGTACTGTCTTTAAGGCCAACGACCGTTTTAACAGCTACACCTTGTTTGCAGTTCTGGTAAGGATCAGGCGAGTGGTACTTCCCATAGTCCCTCTCCAGAACCAAAGAGGCATGCCGGTCATATTGACACTTCCTGAGAAGGAGTTTCACTTCGGAGATTTCCCCAGGATCTCCTCCTCTCGAGACAAGAATATCCAGCTTCCTCCGTAAACGTTGGTAGGTCATGTATTTATTAAACTGCTTTCTATTGGCTAGGCCCCTGAAGAATCCAGCGATCCTCTTTTTGGTCAGCTCCCACCACTCAGCCTTGCTGCTACAAAAGTCCAGGATGGTCACCTGTGCCTGAAAGAATTCCTCAAAGGATTGTCTAACATGTTCTTCCTTGAGTAGAGTCGAATTCAATCTCCAGATGCCCCTACCCCTCTGAGGGGCGTCTGAAGCATTCAGGACCACAGATAGCATACAGTGATCAGAGAACTCTACTGCCTGCACCACTGGGGGTGAGAAAGCAGAGGTCTCCTTCAAAAAAAACCTATCTATTCTACTCTGACTATTACCTCGATGAAAGGTGAACCCAGTGTCATCCGGGAGGTGCTTAATGTGCACATCCACAAGACCAGCATCCCTAACCATACTATTTAAAAAAACGCTATCATATCCCAGCCTGTCCTTGAAGTCCTTCCTGTCCTTGGGCCTAGTTACTGTATTAAAGTCACCTCCAAAGACCACTTGCCGGGATGTAAAAAGAAATGGCTTGATCCTTGTAAAAAGGCATTTCCTGTCCCACTTTGTGTGCGGCCCATAGACATTAATTAGGCGCAGGTCCTGCCCTCCCACAAGGACGTCTAAGACCATACATCTCCCAATCTCCACCTCAATAACCCGCCGGATAGTTACCATGCCGGTTTTAAACAACACCGCCACACCGCCGTAAGGCTCGGCCGCAAGAGACCAGTAAGATGGACCATACCTCCACTCTCTCTTGGCCATATGAATATCTGCCAAGGAGGTGAGCCTAGTCTCTTGCAAAAATAAAATTTCAGCATCTAATTGGCTGAACAAAAATAAGGCCATAGAACGAGCTCTTACTGACTTAATGCTGGCGACATTTATTGTCACCACTTTTAACGGAGGGGGAACCGCCATTTGGGTTATTGGGTGGATTGCTTCTTAGCTCCCCTCTGCTGCTCATCACCAGAAGCCTCTCTCTTTCTTGAGGCCGCCTCAAACTCCATCTCAGAATCAGAACTTCGCTCCGAAGAAGCTCCAGATGAGGAAATCTCCCACTTAGAGGACCTATAACGGTTGGGGACAGGCACTGGAGCCTGTTCCGTCCTCACCACCTGCTTCTTCCGCTTCCCAACCTTCCTTCTCTCCTCCAGGTACTGCAGGTCAGCTTCAGAGATGCCCTTATCTCCTGTTTTTTTCTTTGAAGTCTTTACAGAAGACTCCTTTAGAGAGGCAGAAGCGATCTTTTTAATACCCACTACCACTCCTGGTGGGGGGGTTGCTCCCTTTGAATCTGACTTAGGAGGGGTAGACTCCTGGGGGGTAACTGACTCGGGGGGCACAGACTTGGAAGGTTCTGACACATGAGGAGAGGGTACAGTAGGCTGGGGGGACACAGAGACAGATACAGAAGGAATACTTACAGACACAGGAGGGGTGGCCACAGGAACTGGGGAGGGACCCTGAGCAGGACCAGGGGAGTCAGTCACCGCAGAGGAGGATGGTACACCAGGGGCATCACCCTCCATCCCGTCCAGCCTTGACATGTCATCAATTACCTCCTTCTCCATATTGTGCCAGGCTTCAGGACATCTGCTGTAGGGGTGGCCAAGGCGCAGGCACAGGTTGCACCTGATCATCTCGGTGCAGTCCTTGGCCATATGACCCTGACCCCGACACGCTGAACATATCAAGGCTGAACAGGAAGAGCTCAAATGCCCCTTTTCTCCACAGCGGTGACACAGCTTCGGCTGACCAGGGTAGAAAATAGTCATCCTATCCCTCCCTATAAAAGCTGAGGAGGGCAGGTGACGGACAACATTCCCATCCCTGGCCAACCTGACTGTAACCGACCAACCCCCAGTCCAGATGTTACGCTCATCAAGGATTTTATTGGGCTTGGTCAAAACCTCCCCATAGTTCCTTAACCAGACCTCTAGGTCCCGAGCAGGAACACTCTCATTGGTGAGTATGATGGTTATCTTTTTCACCGTTGACCTTTGCGAAACCGCAACTGGGGCCAGACCTTCCCATTCAGGTCTTGACCTGCAACGAGCCTCATATCGCTCCCAGAACAGGTCAAGACCCTCTGGCCTGGTGAAACTAATGGTATAATCCCGTGTCCCAGCAACATGTATTAGAGCATACAGGTCATTTGCCCCAAAACCCATCTCCAAAATCAAATCCACCACTGCACGCCGTGCTGGAGGGATCGCACCACCTTCCCATTTGAGAATTACCACATTTCTTCTCGGACCCCCAGCAGAAGCCAGAGACCCAAGACCAGATCCCGGGGTGCCCAAAGTGGTAGGCTGCAGGGGGAAACCCCGCTTGGGGGCGGAGCCACCAGGAGCAGAGCGTACCACCTGAGCAAACGTGGGTTTATCAGGGCCAAGGCCCCACACTGAAGTCACAGTAGTCTGTACATTATTATTATTTGCTTGGACTGAGCTGGGACGATTGTCCATCACACTTGTACAATTGCTATCAGTCACACACACGTTCAATTTCCCATCAGGAATAGTCACAGTTGCTGCAGTACCAGCTGTTTCCTGATGCTGCACTGTAGAGTCTCCAGCAGCTGTGGGGCAAACATCTTTAGACTCAGCCAAAGGAGAGTTAATAGGCTCTGCTGACACCGGTAGTTCCTTTTCAGAAATGTCATTTTTTAAATGCAGCTCTTGCTGCGCTGCAGCATTAGCAGGTACAACATTGCTACACATAGCATTAGAAACTTGAGTGTCACTGGGCACACTTTCAACATTGCTCATGGTGTTAGATGACACAAAAACAGATTCATCCCCTGCTTGGGGCTTGACATTATCAGGCACATTATCAGTTATGTCCTCATCACCAAACGCCAGCTGATCCCCCCGCACAGGAGACTCCATTACCTGGATGGCCCTGAGCATGCCTCCTGAGTCCTGGGAAGGCATGGGGCTGCTTACCTCTACCTGAGGGGGCAGGGGGTCAGAACTGGGGGTCTCCTCCTCCACCTCCATCTTTGTCATCCTCGCAAACCTTTTATCATTGTAAAACTTTTCCTTAAATGGCTCATCTCTTCCTTCCATGATGGACACAATGGTCTCCTGATGTTCCACCCGAACCTTGGCCAGTTGGATCTCCGGATCCATGGACCCTCGTTTCTGGCTATGCAAGCCCTCACGCTGCCTTCTCAGGCGCTTCAGCTCCGCTCTCAGTTTATAGAGCTTGTCTCTTTCTCTATTCAGGGCTTTAATCCCGGCCACCACTCGCTCCTGAATTGCCTCTGAGCCTTCATCCTTACCAGGGGCAGAAAGATCACAAGCCATGGTTTGTACAGAGGAAGGCATGTCACCTGATGGCCCAGGAGATGGCTGGGAGCTTCCAGCAGGAGAGGCCCTGCTGGCCTCCATGGCTTCCCCAGAAAGGGGCCAGGAGAGCTGGGATAGATTTCCTCACCAGTCCCCTCTCACACGGATCAGCAGCAGCTCCAGAGACAGCCTCCTCCTGACACACCTGTGCTCCAATGATGGGTGGGGCACTATTCCTCCCACTGACACCAATGATGGGGCACTATTCCTCCCACTGACATCAATGATGGGGCACTATTGATCTTTTATTAAAAGAATCAAGCAACCAATTTTATACAAAAGTAAAAAACAAAACCATAGTACAAAACTTCAACAGAAATCCAAGGAATACACATCCATGTTCAGAATATATACAATATATACATAATCCACTACCAAAATTATTTACATAAAGCAGCAGAGAGGGCCTAAGAGGCACAACCCATCACCTATGTACGCAGCCATTTATCAAAAATTAATCCAAAAAAAAAATAATCTAGGGTGATAAGAGACAGACAGCCACACCCGGGAAAGAGACTCCTGGCAGTCAGGGAGGCTTGAAACCCCTCCACGCCTTCAACCAAGCCCCCTGACTCCGCTTGTCTCTCTCAAGTACCCGAATCTTCTCCACCTCATGCAAAATGTCATACACCACCACCTGAACAGGAAGGATTTTACGCCGAATGCAGACCTGACACCGTGCGTTCCAAGTGAAATAACGGACTACTAGGCTAACTAGAAAAAGTGTATCTAAACAAAAAACCCCACCAGTATTGAATGCTCCGTACACCCACTCAGCATAACCCAGCCTGGAGAGGAAAGGGACACCGAGGGCCCGTCCCACCTGTTTGTACACCTCTATGTTAAAAGGGCAATGAAGCAGAAAATGGTCCATAGTCTCCTCCTCACCTGCACACTCCTCCCGAGGACAGCTACGATCCACCCCACTGCGGAATTTCAAATTGCCCCTAACATAGAGTCTCCCATGGAAGCACAACCAGGCCAGATCCCTGAATTTAGGGGGTACTCTGTCCAAATTAATAAGTCTTAACCCTGCCCTCAAAACTGGGCCTGGGCAATCCCTTAAGGCCAGTGGGTCATGAAAGACTTCGCTCAAGACTCGACTCATAAGGACTTTCCTCGGAACCGATCTGAGATCTTCAGCTGACAATCGCCACTGCCGTAGTAACTTCAGGCACGGAGCGACATAGGCTGGTAGCTGACCACGATGACCCCTGAGATTCTTCACTTGGCCACCTTCTTCCCAAAGTCGTAGAAAAGGCCTAAACCAAGATCTAAATATGCCTGCCCATCCAGGAGGTTCCACTGCAAGCATATTACCAATATTAAACTTGAGAAAAAGCAGTGAAAAGAAAAGAACTGGGTTGACCATACCTAAGCCACCCTCCCTCCTGGATAGATAGGTGACATTCCTCTTGATGGGGTTCAGTCTGTTCCCCCACAACATCTGGAAGAACACACTACTGACCCTAGCATAGAGAGACACTGGCAAGATGCAGACAAAGCTGACATACAAGAAGATCGGAATCAGGTAAGTCTTAATCAGATCAACCCTTTCCCTCATAGATAACTTCCATCTCTTCCAGCTGACCACCTTAGTATTGGCAATTTCCAGTCTGCCTTCCCAGTTTTTGAGGCCATAATCGCCAGGTCCAAATTCAATGCCTAAAATCTTAATTCTTTCCTGGGGCACTGGAAAGGTGTCCGGGAGATCAAACCCCTCACCTTCCTTTCCCATCCAGAAAACTTCACTCTTTTCCTGATTGATCTTGGAGCCTGATGCTTCAGAATACCGTGATGTCAGAGAGACCACCTCCTCTGCTTCATCCGCCCCAGTGACAATCACCGACACATCGTCCGCATAGGCAACAACCCTCAAAGGCGGCTCACCCGGAAGCCCCACTGGCACCCCACACAACATGCCGCTCTCTAGCCTCCTGATGAAGGGGTCGATTGCAAACACATAGAGCAGGGGACTCAGGGGACAACCCTGGCGCACCCCGGAGCCAACCTCAAAGGACTGCCCAACCCAACCATTAACAAGAGGAAAGCTCTCTGCGCCCTCATACAAGACTTTTAACCAATCGACAAAACCACCCGGCAGACCGTACTTACTAAGGAGCAACCACAGGTACTCATGGTTAACACGATCAAAAGCCTTTGCCTGATCCAATGTCAGCAAATACTTTCCCCAGCCTGCAGCCCTGCACCGCTCCAAGGCCTCCCGGACAGCTAAAACTGCTGTGAAGGTGCACCTACCCTGGACCGAACAGTGCTGATGGCGAGAAAGCAAAGACTCTGCTACTGACGATAGGCGCCAGAAAATGATCTTTGCCAGTATCTTTCTATCGACATTAAGAAGGCTGATGGGGCGCCAATTCTCAATCATCGAAGGATCTTTACCCTTTGAAAGAAGAATCACAGCTGAGTGCCTCATGGAAGAGGGAAGTACCCCCTCAGCAAGGCAACTGTTAAAAACCTCTACCAAATGTGGGGCCAGAATAGACTTAAAAGCTTTGTAAAACTCAGCCGTCAAGCCATCCGGTCCAGGTGACTTTTTGATGGCAAGCTGTTCAATTGCCCTTATCACCTCTTCAACTGTGATCTCCTCTGTCAAATTCATCAATGGGACATCTTCATCATTTAGACCTGGAGTAGAGTCCAAAAAGCTTTCCATCTTGTCACGGTCAAGCTCTTTCCTCCCAAGAAGGTCAGCATAAAAGGACCTCACGACCTCCAGAATCCCTGACCTGGACTTTGTCAAGGAACCTGTACTGTCCTTAAGGCCAACGACCGTTTTAACAGCTACACCTTGTTTGCAGTTCTGGTAAGGGTCAGGCGAGTGGTACTTCCCATAGTCCCTCTCCAGAACCAAAGAGGCATGCCGGTCATATTGACAATTCCTGAGAAGGAGTTTCACTTCGGAGATTGCCCCAGGATCTCCTCCTCTCGAGACAAGAATATCCAGCTTCCTCCGTAAACGTTGGTAGGTCATGTATTTATTAAACTGCTTTCTATTGGCTAGGCCCCTGAAGAATCCAGCGATCCTCTTTTTGGTCAGCTCCCACCACTCAGCCTTGCTGCTACAAAAGTCCAGGATGGTCACCTGTGCCTGAAAGAATTCCTCAAAGGATTGTCTAACATGTTCTTCCTTGAGTAGAGTCGAATTCAATCTCCAGATGCCCTTACCCCTCTGAGGGGCGTCTGAAGCATTCAGGACCACAGATAGCATACAGTGATCAGAGAACTCTACTGCCTGCACCACTGGGGGTGAGAAAGCAGAGGTCTCCTTCAAAAAAAACCTATCTATTCTACTCTGACTATTACCTCGATGAAAGGTGAACCCAGTGTCATCCGGGAGGTGCTTAATGTGCACATCCACAAGACCAGCATCCCTAACCATACTATTTAAAAAAACGCTATCATATCCCAGCCTGTCCTTGAAGTCCTTCCTGTCCTTGGGCCTAGTTACTGTATTAAAGTCACCTCCAAAGACCACTTGCCGGGATGTAAAAAGAAATGGCTTGATCCTTGTAAAAAGGCATTTCCTGTCCCACTTTGTGTGCGGTCCATAAACATTAATTAGGCGCAGGTCCTGCCCTCCCACAAGGACGTCTAAGACCATACATCTCCCAATCTCCACCTCAATAACCCGCCGGACAGTTACCATGCCGGTTTTAAACAACACCGCCACACCGCCGTAAGGCTCGGCCGCAAGAGACCAGTAAGATGGACCATACCTCCACTCTCTCTTGGCCATATGAATATCTGCCAAGGAGGTGAGCCTAGTCTCTTGCAAAAATAAAATTTCAGCATCTAATTGGCTGAACAAAAATAAGGCCATAGAACGAGCTCTTACTGACTTAATGCTGGCGACATTTATTGTCACCACTTTTAACGGAGGGGGAACCGCCATTTGGGTTATTGGGTGGTTTGCTTCTTAGCTCCCCTCTGCTGCTCATCACCAGAAGCCTCTCTCTTTCTTGAGGCCGCCTCAAACTCCATTTCGGAATCAGAACTTCGCTCCGAAGAAGCTCCAGATGAAGAGATATCCCAATTAGAGGACCTATACCGGTTGGAGACAGGCACTGGAGCCTGTTCTGTCCTCACCACCTGCTTCTTCCGCTTCCCAACCTTCCTTCTCTCCTCCAGGTACTGCAGGTCAGCTTCAGAGATGCCCTCATCTCTTACTTTTTTCTGTGAAGTCTTTACAGAAGACTTCTTTACAGAGGAAGAAGCAACCTTTTTAGTACCCACTACCACTGCTGGTGGGGGGGGGTTGCTCCCTTTGAATCAGACTTAGGAGGGGTAGACTCCTGGGGGGTAACTGACTCAGGGGGCACAGACTTGGAAGGTTCTGACACAAGAGGAGGGGATACAGTAGGCTGGGGGGAGACAGATACAGAAGGAATACTTACAGACACATGAGGGGTGGCCACAGGAACTGGAGAGGGATCCTGAGCAGGACCAGGGGAGTCAGTCACCGCAGAGGAGGATGGTACACCAGGGGCCTCACCCTCCATCCTGTCCAGCCTTGACATGTCATCAATTACCTCCTTCTCCATATTGTGCCAGGCTTCAGGACATCTGCTGTAGGGGTGGCCAAGGCGCAGGCACAGGTTGCACCTGATCATTTCGGTGTAGTCCTTAGCCATATGACCCTGACCCCGACACACTGAACATATCAAGGCTGAACAGGAGGAACTCAAATGCCCCTTTTCTCCACAGCGGTGACACAGCTTCGGCTGACCAGGGTAAAAAACAGTCATCCTATCCCTCCCTATAAAAGCTGAGGAGGGCAGGTGACGGACAACATTCCCATCCCTGGCCAACCTGACTGTAACCGACCAACCCCCAGTCCAGATGTTACGCTCATCAAGGATTTTATTGGGCTTGGTCAAAACCTCCCCATAGTTCCTTAACCAAACCTCTAGATCCCGGGCAGGGACACTCTCATTAGTGAGGATAATTGTGATTTTTTTTACTGTAGACCTCTGAGAAACTGCAACTGGGGCCAGACCTTCCCATTCAGGTCTTGACCTGCAACGAGCCTCATATCTCTCCCAGAACAGGTCAAGACCCTCTGGCCTGGTGAAGCTAACTGTATAATCCCGTGTCCCAGCAACATGTATAAAGGCATACAGATCATTTGCCCCAAAACCCATCTCTAAAATCAAATCCACCACTGCACGCCGTGCTGGAGGGATCGCACCACCTTCCCATTTCAGAATAACAACATTACGTCTGGGACCCCCAGCAGAAGCCAGAGACCCAAGACCAGATCCTGGGGTGCTCAAAGTGGTAGCCTGTAGGGGAAAACCCCGCTTGGGGGCAGAGCTACCAGGAGCAGAGCGTACCACCTGAGCAAAGGTAAGTTTTTCAGGGCCAAGGCCCCACACTGAAGTCATAGCAGTCTGTACATTACTATTATTATTCACTGCTTGAACGGAGTTGGTAGGACTGTCCACACTTGAACTGGGACCATTGTTCATCACACTGGTACTGGGATGATTTTTATCAGTCACACAAAACTTCACATTCCCATCAGGAATAATCACAGTTTCTGCTGCAATATCAGCTGTCTCCTGAAGCTGTGCTGTAGAGTCCTCAGCAGCTGTGGGGCAAACAGCTTCAGCCAAAGGGGGGTTAATAGGCTCTGCTGAATCTTGTAGTGCATCTGCAGGAATGTCATTTTTTAAAGGCAAACTTTGCTGTACTGCAGCATCAGCAGGCACAGCATTACTACACATAGGACTAGCAGCCTGACTCTCACTGGGCACATTGTCTGTATCAGTCACAGTGTTGAATGACACAAAAATTGTTTTATCCACAATATGGGACTTGACAGGCTTTACCTTGTCAGGCACATTGTCTGTAATGTCCTCATTATTAAATGCCAGCTGATCCCCCCGCACAGGAGACTCCATTACCTGGATGGCCCTGAGCATGCCTCCTGAGTCCTGGGAAGGCATGGGGCTGCTTACCTCTCCCTGAGGGGGCAGGGGGTCAGAACTGGGGGTCTCCTCCTCCACCTCCATCTTTGTCATCCTCGCAAATCTTTTATCATTACAAAACTTTTCTTTAAATGGCCCATCTCTGCCTTCCATCATGGCCACAATGGTCTCCTGGTGTTCCACCCGAACCTTGGCCAGTTGGATCTCCGGATCCATGGACCCACGTTTCTGGCTATGTAAGCCCTCACGTTGCCTTCTCAGGCGCTTCAGCTCCGCTCTGAGCTTGTACAGCTTGTCTCTTTCCCTATTCAGGACCTTAATCCCGGCCACCACTCGCTCCCGGATGGCCCCGGAACCTTCATCTTCACCAGGGGCAGAGAGATCACCAACCATGGGTTGTATAGGGGCAGGTATGTTACCTGATGGCCCAGGAGATGGCTGTGAGCTTCCAGCAGGAGAGGCCCTGCTGGCCTCCATGGCTTCCCCAGAAAGGGGCCAGGAGAGCTGGGATAGATTTCCTCACCAGTCCCCTCTCACACGGATCTGCAGCAGCTCCAGAGAGACAGCCTCCTCCTGACACACCTGTGCTCCAATGATGGGTGGGGCACTATTCCTCCCTCTGACACCAATGATAGGGCACTATTCCTCCCACTGACACCAATGATGGGGCACTATTCCTCCCACTGACATCAATGATAGGGCACTATTCCTCCCACTTACACCAATGATGGAGCACTATTTCTCCCACTGACATCAATGATGGGGCACTATTCCTCTCACTGACAACATCAATGGGGCACTATAACAATAGGGCACCATTTATTAGTAAAATCAACAACGAGGTATGGTTTACTCCCACTGGCCATAGTCTGGCCCCCCCTAAAGCCTGAAGGACAATAAACTGGCCCTTTGCTTAGAATGTTTGGAGAGGAAGTGCCTGAATAAGGACCTTCCTGGCAGGATCACCAGAATTCTTAATGAAAGCTACACATTAAGGCGATATAAAGCAACTTTTGTAATTACATGAACATGTTTAGGATTAAACCACTGATGTGATTACCAGGATGGCATGAGAGTTTATGAGGAAATAAAACAAAAAAAATAATAATAACAATCCTATAATCTCTAACTGGTTGAAATGAATAAAATAACCTGAGTAGATAGCTGTAAAATTTTATTAGGTTATTTCAGACACATTTTTCACAAAAGAACACCCATCGCCTCCAGAGCGGCAGACCTGCAGTCTCCATATACCTTCCTTGGCCAGTAGGGGGCAGCTAACAGCTTCTGCTGTCTGTGGATGCTCCTGGACAAGGCCGACCTCCGTTCCTCGGTGAAGGGTTATTGCACTGTCGTTGTCTTGTTTGGGTTCTTCCTGAACATGACGTCCAACTGGACCAACAACCCCAAACTCCATCAATGGGGGGAGCTGAAATAAAAAATAGCAGCACTTAAGTCTTCCATGGTCTTCCATAGATCAACAGCAAGGTTCCTCTGCACATACAACTGGTTGGGTTCCTGCTGAGGGAAGTTTAGCTTAAAGCCTTCTAAACCTCAAAATATTCATTAATTTTGCCTCCACAGTCTCAGGTGCCGGGTCCCAGTCTGAACTCCTAGAGGTAAATGCTTGTGCACAGGGCACCGGGTCACTTTTTTGGAGGACATCAAGAAAAAAGACGCCATCGCTAGCATAAGGATACTGCATGGCCAAAGTACGTATGCACTCCACCAAATTATTGTTCAGGTGGTTCCATTGAAGTATCCTTCAGAGAACTCTAAATTCAACCTCACTGAACACCTTTGGGATAAATTTGGAATGCCAATTTTGAGCCAGATCTTCTCATCCAACATCAGTACCTGTACTCTTGAAAGTTCTATTGTGTTAACACAAATGGTCCCGATGGGATTGACAACAAGCTCATACAGGTGTGATGGTGCTGGTGGTATGATAGTGGTGCCTTCTGAAGAGTGTTCCATGTTCTGACAACTTTTTTGAGGGCATGACAAGCAGTGAGAAGGCCTTATATGGGCACCTCACCACCTGATTTAACCCTATAGTTTGGCACTACTGCGCTGCAATTACAATGTGTCTCAACCCCGTTGGAACTCAATGGGTGAGCTTGAGAAGCTGTGTTGCTTGTCTAGCTCTCCACCCTGAGATAAAAATGCTGCTGCCGTGAAGTCAAGCATTTTGGCCCTGGCATGAGTACAGCCCTGCTCGGCAGTCACTTTACACTTTCGGTGGGTGGCCAGGGGGGGTAGCAAAACCGTGGCTCAGCTGCCCATTTTTTCCACCCATCTGAAATAAACCTTAGTTTTGTGAACTGAACCTATTTGTAGACGGGGCCTACTCACCTTGCACGTGGGGGTACCTTTCTTGTGTACGCGCTCAGCAATGCTCCAGGACCAGGCGGGTCGGCGTTCATGAGACAGTCAACATTAAGGCGGGACCCCGGCTTAGACATGAGCTGTACACTGTGTGCAGCTGTAAAGCAAGGTACAGATCCCATCTGTATAAAACTTGTCCCTTCTCACTACACGTCTATCTTCCAGAATGTAGCATTTTGAAGGGGACACAAGTGAAAGCCTGTGTCCTGCTCCACCAGTCCAGCTTACTTCTGCCACCAGACTCCCAGAGAAAGAATGGGGTCCCGCCGCGCACTAAGCACGGACCTAGTGCGCACACTTAACTGCTTCAGCTCTCCCGTACCATGAAGCTAGGTTTATGGGGCCTCTGTACCGCGGATTTGGTCCCAGTTGCTTTTGGAGAACCAACTGCTTGGGAGGGAGCCAGAGAACTGACCCCCTCGCTACCGGAGGACCTGTCACTCATGCCTGGCACCTCTCCTCGCTGTCTGGTTGCTGTTACAATCCCACCAGTTCACGGTTACCCGTAGCAACTACATTCCTTCCTCCAAATCCTTTGTTGAGTTAACCCTTCCTGGTGGCCTTTTGTAGCTTCCTTTTCAACCCCGTGTGAGGGTACAGGCCTTGTGCCTCTAGATACACCATGGACCACCATGGACCCCTTTATAAATAACTTCAGACCAGGCTATTGAATAGTTAACAGCTTTATTTATCGTGCTGCAGCAGAACACTCCAAAGTACACATAGTCCTTCTCTAACTAACTAGTCCCAGGCTGCCAAGGCATAGACAAGATCATCCAGTGCCCAGGGCAAAGATACCAAATTGTGCCACCCCACTTCATTATGTGAGAGCTCCTCCTAGGAACTTGCGCCCCCCCCCCATCCCTACAATACATGCTACGCCCAGGGCAGCCCCCCCCCTTCTGCCCACCCCTTGTCCAAGCCCTGATAACTGGTAGAGTCCTTTTGAGGTAGGTTCCCATGCAGGGAGCTAGCAGGTTGCTGATGGTCACGTCTGACTCTACTTTCCCATGCAGTCCCTACTGCTCTCTCCTGAGCCCAGCCTTCCCTTTAATTATATGTAATACAGGCAGTGCTGGGACAAGGCCATTTGGTGCCCAGAGCTATAATGGCAAACTGCGCCCCCCCCCCCCCCCATTTTTAAGAATACATCAATGTCGTTTCAAAACAAGAATATACTTATTATTATATTAAGGGACACTCTGATGGGCAAATTGTATGTTAAGGAGCACCCTGATGGGCACATTTTATATTAAGGGGCACCCTGATGGGAACATTTTATATTAAGGGGCACTCTGATGGGCACAACAAAACGTGCCCCTTAACGTAAAATCTGCCCATCAGAGTGCCCCTTAATACAAAATGTGCCCATCAGTGTTGCTCTTAAAATAAAATCTGCCCATCAGAGTGCCCCTTCACATAAAATGTGCCCATCAGCGTGCCCCTTAACACAAAATAAGGGTCACGCTGATGGGCACCTATTATGTTAAGGGGCACTCTGATGGGCACATTTTATTTTAAGGGGCACGCCGATGGGTATATTTTTAATGTGCACGCTGATGGGGCACATTTTATGTTAAGGGGCACTCTGATGGGCACAACAAAATGTGTCCATCAGTGTGCCCCTTAAGAAAATATGCCCATCAGAGTGCCCCTTAAAATAAAATTTGTCCATCAGAGTGCCCCTTAACATAAAAAAAGGTGCCCATCAGCGTGACCTTTAACAAAATATGCCCAGCAGTGTGCACAATAAAAATATGCCCATTAGTGATCACTAGTTAACATGTGGCCCACATACCTTGAATGTAGGAGGGCACGACTGAAATACCGAAGGGGCGGAAGCTGCGAGATATGGAGGGCCAGGACCCGGGAACCGCGATTAGCAGGAGGGCGGGGCATGGGGCGGGCATGTGATGTCACGCCCCTACTCGCGGCCCGTGAGTGCGAGCTGGTCTTCTGTCAACTCCAAGATCTGCGGTGAGGAGCAGGGGGCTCCTGTTTTAGGACACTTCACTGCTCCCCCCCGCCCCCCCAATAAATTGTACCGTCCGGGGCATCCGCCCCTTAAGCCCCCCCCCCCCTGTACCGGCTCTGAATAGAATACAGGGTCCACAAAAGCCCAGGAAGAATGCAGAACCCTTATTAACCCTTCCCCAACCGGACAGCCCAGCACTAAAGTTGGCACCTGCCTACATGTACAGTAGTATGAATCAATTTCACTAATGATTTAGTCCTATAGGATTGCATTTTGTGGCAGCGCTCTGGTGCCTTCTCCAGTTGGTGACACTAAAGGAAGTCCTCTCTGTGGTTCTGTAGACTCTCTACAAAAAAATCTGCAAGCTGTGTGTGTTTTATTTACCTGGCCTTTTGGTGATTTCACAAGCTGACCCTTTAAACCCGGCTGGACAAACACATTCACAGCGATTCTCTGCAAAAAAAAAAAAACAACAAGGGACAGAATTCACATGAAAAATATTTCCCAAGTTTTTAGAATTTTTTTTCTATATATCTTTTTTTTCTTCTTTTAAAGAGCCCAACTTATAACTGATGTGGCCATAACACAACCCTATTATTATAGAAAATATACAGGGAGAAAAAAACCTGGGGCCAGAACTGAATTACAGAAATATACAACTTAAAAATTATTTAAATTGTTTTTTTGTTTTTTTATTCCAGAAACTGCTTTATTTGTATGCACACAATATGCATCCATCATATGTTTGTGACTCTGTCATTAAAAAAAAATCATATTTTAGTAGTTAGTTCCATAAGTGTGGCCCCTACCAAGCTACAGTAAGTTGTAAATATGAGATCTAAGATGACTCCTGGGCATATGCTGATCAAAATTCTGGCCTGTCATTGGGTGTGATCGGTGTGTTGCCATCCCCATTTGGCAGAGGTCGATCTTTGATTGACTTCTTCTGAAGGGGCATGTTGGAAATTGGGGTTGAGCCCAACGGTGGACGGTGGTGGTGGTGAACCCTCTTGGATACTTCGACCTCTACCTCTCTGGTAAAACCATGTGGTTGTTTCAACTTGGGTAAGAAGGAAGGAGCACCCAGTATCTAATAATATAAAATGCAAGGGTTCACACGTACACTGAGCCAAGACATTTTGGGGGCATGGACTCCCCTTTCTCCAGGGCTGTTGGTGCGCACTTATGGGTGGGAGGTGGTTCTCAGAGAGGTTTCTAAATTATGAACTTCAGATTGGCAGAGTACGGGCTGGTGATGATGCTCTGGGAACCACCCCCACCATAAGCATGCACCAGCAACCCTGAAGAAAGGGGAGACTATTCCCCTGAAAGGCACCCTTGGCTCGATGCCCATGTTTACCATTTCAATAAACATTTTGTGAACCCTACATCGAGAGTTGCAATTTTCTGGATACTGGGTGCTCCTTCCTCACCAAAGCTTTAGTGTAAAGCAAGACCAGCATTCACATGTAAAAACATATGAGAAATTGGTAATATGTTGATAGGTGATGGGACAGTTCAGTTGATAGGTGAAGGATTCTAAAGTATCTGGCTGTTCCTTCCTTGTAGACAAGGACTTCCGGTCGCCGTAAGGTCAATTCTGACGCGTTTCGTCATCACGACTTCAACAGAAGTCCTTTACCTAGCAATTGAACTGTCTCATCACCTATCAACATATTACCGATTTCTCATATGTTTTTACATGTGAATGCTGGTCATACTTCATTTATATGATTGGAGCGCTGCTTTGAGTATTGGAACTTTGTCTCTATGGACTAAGGACTTTTTTTTACCTACATATAAATAATTAACTAATAATGACTTAACTATTACTAACTATTAAATTATAGGTATTGGAATTTCCTTTCAAATTTGGCTGTTAGTGAACGTAACGAATACGAATTTATCCGAAGTTACAAGTTATCCAAAATATCGAATGTCGTATCTAAACATATGGAATGTAACAAATTAATAATAATAAATAACTGATAATAATAACAACTTTTTATTATTATTATTATTTATTATTAATTCATTCCGTTCCATTTGTTTATATGCGGCATTTGTTATTTTCGGATAATTCGTAACTTCAAAATAACGAATGCCGCAGCTAAACGAATGGAAGGTAACAAATTAATAATAATAAATAACAATAATAATAATAAAAACTTTATTATTATTATTAGTTATTAATTTGTTCTGTTCCATTTGTTTAGATGCGGCATTCGTTATTTTGAAGATACGAATTATCCGAAAAATAACAAATGCCGCATATAAACAAATGGAACGGAATGAATTAATATTAAATAATAATAAAAAGTTGTTATTATTATTAGTTATTTATTATTATTAATTTGTTACATTCCATATGTTTAGATGCGACATTCTTTATTTCGGATAATTCATAACTTCGGATAAATTTGTATTCGTTACGTTCACTAACAGCCAAATTTGAAAGGAAATTCCAATACCTATAATTTAATAGTAAGTTATTATTGGTTACTTAGTTATTCTTTCTAATTTTTGGATTTTCTTTCTTATTTTCGGAATCTTTCATTTTTGAATTTTTGAATTTACGAATTTACGATCATAACGAATGACCCGAAAAACGAAAAAAAACAAAACAAATAGAACGAAAACCAACACATTTTTTGGCAGTGCACATGTCTACCCTAGACCTACCTGAGCTTTATGCTCAGGTAGGTCTAGGGTAGACATGTGCACTGCCGAAAAATTTGTTGGTTTTCGTTCCATTCGTTTTTTTGGGGTTTTTTTTACGTTTTTCGTGTCATTCGTTATGATCGTAAATTCGAAAATGCGTAAATTCCAAAATTCAAAAAGCCTTGCAATGTGGAGGGAGCCCATGGGCTAGGGGGGTAGTTTTGAATTTTTTCCAGGAGTTCAGCTTTATGGAATGCGATGAAATCTCCTAGAATTCTGACCGGATAATATTGAAGCAGCACACTTATGAAGCCGTCACGCTGCTCTTCCCTCCTGTAAGCATATTACCTGTGCTAGACTGAAAGGAGGATATACTTTATTCAATGTAACACCTTGCTGGGAAAGATTCTACTGAAAACAAAAGATTTTCTCTTGTCAGTGTGGGAAGATGAACAGCACAATCACTTACAATTGCAGAATTTTAAAAAAATTTAATGAAAGAAAAGAAAAAAACATATTTTTTTTACTTTTTTTTTGTGTTTCGGTAAACAAGCAACAATGATATATTATGTCTTTTAATTTGACTTCTGAGTTTTGTACCTTTGAAGACTGCGATACCATTATTTTCACATGGGGCACAGCGGCAGGACGCCGTCTCCTTTTCAAATTCTTCCAGGGCGCGTTTCATATTGTCCTGCAGAATGTTGGCCCCGATGAAGTCTGTCGGTGTCACTAATTCATACAAGGGGTTGGTCTGTAGGGAAAAATGGGGCGGGGGGGGGGGGAGAAAAGTTTTTTTACTAAAAAAAAAAATCATGTAGTCTGTTAATTGCGCTTTTGATTTGTGTTTGTGATGTGTGATTTTTCAACTTTAAAAAATATCTCGACCCAAGAACAAAAATGTCATATATTGCAGATTACAGTCATTAGATGTTTCTAAGACCAAATGTCAATTGCAATGTCAGTGGGCAAAGGTATAGAAGCAATCACCAGACTTTTGCCCATTGACATTACAACTGGTGTAGTGATTGCCCCGCAGAAGCCCCTTGGTATGATGGGTCCTCTGTTCTCTGCCATGACTCTATAACCCACTCGGTTCCCACCGACACACCTGGTTATAGATTACTTACACCTGTATAGCCTAAGCGTCTGGTACACAGAAAAATAGACCACAAGCAACCTGAGGATTAAAGTGGTTGTAAAGGCAGAAGGTGCGTTCTATGCGTTAAGATAAAAAAAAAACTTTTGTGTGCAGCAGCTCGTTTCAGCCCCCTTAATACTTACTTGAGGTCCACCTAGATCCAGCAATGTTGCACGAAAGACTCAGCTGTCCAAGACTCCCTTCCTCATTGGCTGAGACAGCAGGGCGGCGCCTTTGGCTCCCGCTGCTGTCAATCAAAGTCAGTGAGCCAATAGGAGAGAAAGGGGGTGGGGCCGGGCCACGGCTCCGTGTCTAAATGGACACAGGGAGCTGCGGCTCGGCTTGGGTGCCCCCATAGCAAGCTGCTTGCTGTGGGAGCACGCGACAGGAGGGAGGGGTCAGGAGGACCGAAGGCGGACCCAAGAAGAGGAAGATCCAGGCTGCTCTGTACAAAACCACTACCCAGAGTAGGTTTGTTATTTTTTACGAAAAAAAACACGAGACTTTAGTATCACTTTAATGAGGATTAATAAAAAACTGACAGGCAGACTTGATCAGAATGGTCATTTGAAAGGGGCCTTTCTGTCAATGTTGGGGCCCTTCTGTCTGTGGTGCACCTGTAGTTGTCCCTTTAACACTGTACACAAAGGATGGCCGATGGGCTGTTAAATAAGGGGCAATCTCAGCCAACATTAACTGTGGGCAACAAGGGGTTAAGCTCAATAGTTCCTCTCACCGCTTCTGGTATGCAAAATATCAGGTCCAGGGGAGTGCTTTGGAGGCAGTATAAATACAGCTCAACCACAAATTTCTACTCCCCCCCCCAACCACAAGTGTAGACTAAGTAAGTTCGATTTTTTTCTTCTTTTTTTTTTTTTAAATCATTGATGATCAATTTGAGCTATGCGAATAAGAATATTTTTTGTAAAAGAAATAAAAAACTTCTGTATTTTTCTTTAATTATTATACAGAATTGTTATAGCGCCAACAGTTTGCGCAGCGCTTAACAAAATTATATTATTGTGATGCTTTCTTGAAAAAGTTCTAAATTGCGCAGTAAAAAAAAAAACTGACTGATATTCTACCCCTTCCCAACTATATCCCACATTATTCAAAACAAATGTGATTTGGCTGTAAAAATATAATTACAGTGAATCTAAAGATAAAAGTTTGATTAAATTAAGTAGGGGGAGGGTTTATTTGCTATCAGTGCCCCCCATTGGGGTGATTCACCCTCTCTGATGACTTCCAGTTTTATCTCCGGCACTGGAAATGAAAGGAGATCTTCAAAGGGGACACAAAAAGAAAAAAATAACCCCACAAAAACAAGCAAAAAAAAAAAAAACTTAGATGGGAGGGGGCCTCTTTAAAACTACCAATAAATTGTCTTAGATATACTTTAAAAAAAAGCAATAAAAATGAGAGTTGTACCTTGATGTTCAGGATTTCGGGACTGTACTGCACGGCGTCCCCCCACTCTTGCATTAAATCCGGTGTGGGAAGATTCCTGTAGGCGAGCGTGGTCACATGCTCACTGGATCCTCCCCGTACAAGAGCCACAAAATCTTCAACGACTTTTTTATTGTCGGTCTTATCTGCAATGAATCAATATATCATCAGTGTTTATCAATCAATGATTGGAGACACTGTGTATCAATAACAGGGCCACCTCCAAAGAAAAAGGGATACAGGATCGGGGCTGGGCAGGGCGAGCCTTCAGGGGCGGCCCATCGTCCTCTGTATTATTGTTCTTGTTGTATCTTTTTTTTTTAAGCAAGTCTCCAGGGAGAAAATATTAGGGGTTAAAGCCAAACTCCAGACTAGTATATAAAACATTATTTAACCACTTGAGCTCCGGAAGGTTTTACCCCCCTTCATGGCCAGACCATTTTTTGATATTCAGCACTGTGCTATTTTAACTGGTATTTGCACGGTCATGCTACACTTTACAAAAATTAAATTTAAATCATTATATTCACACAAATAGAGCTTTTTTAAAGTGACTGCTAATATTTGCATTTTTTTTGTATTTATAAATATATATACAGTGCAGTGAAAAAGTATTCATACCCCTTGAAATCTTCCACATGTTGTCATATTACAACCAAAAATGTAAATGTATTTTATTGGGATTTTATGTGATAGACCAACACAAAGTGGCACATAATTGTGAAGTGGAAGGAAAATGATAAATGGTTTTCAAACTTTTTTACACCTAAATATCTGAAAAGTGTGGGGGGTACATTTGTATGGCGCCCCCGGAGTCAATACTTTGTAGAACCTACTTTTGCTGCAATTACAGCGCCAAGTCTTTTTGGGGATGTCTCTACCAGCTTTTCACATCTAGAGAGGGACATTTTTGCCCATTCTTCTTTGCAAAATATCTCAAGCTCTGTCAGATTGGATGGAGAGCGTCTGTGAACAGCAATTTTCAAGTCTTGCCACAGATTCTCAATGTGATTTAGGTCTGGACTGTGACTGGGCCATTCTAACACATGAATATGCTTTGATGTAAACCATTCCATTGTAGCTCTGGCTGTATGTTTCGGGTCGTTTTCCTGCTGGAAGGTGAACCTCCGCCCCAGTCTCAAGTCTTTTGCAGACTTTAACAGGTTTTCTTCTAAGATTGTCCTGTATTTGGCTCCATCCATCTTCCCATCAACTCTGACCAGCTTCCCTGTCCCTGTTGAAGAAAAGCATCCCCACAACATGATGCTGCCACCACCATGTTTCACAGTGGGGATGGTGTGTTCAGGGTGATGTGCAGTGTTAGTTTTCCTCCACACATAGCGTTTTGCTTTTAAGCCAAAAAGTTCAATTTTGGTCTCATCTGACCAGAGCACCTTCTTCCACATGTTTGCTGTGTCCTCCACATGGCTTCTCACAAACTGCAAACAGGACTTCTTATGACTTTCTTTCACCAATGTCTTTCTTCTTGTCACTCTTCCATAAAGGTCAGATTTGTGGAGAACACGACTAATAGTTGTCCTGTGGACAGATTCTCCCACCTGAGCTGTGGATCTCTGCAGCTCCTCCAGAGTTACCATGGACCTCTTGGCTCTTCTCTGATGAATGCTCTCCTTGCCCAGCCGGTCAGTTTAGGTGGACGGTCATGTCTTGGTAGGTTTGCAGTTGTGAGATACTCATTCCATTTTCGGATGATGGATTGAACAGAGCTCTGTGAGATGTTCAAAGCTTGGGATATTTTTTTTTTTAAAAATAACCCTGCTTTATACTTCTCCACAACTTTATCCCTGACCTGTCTTGTGTGTTCCTTGGCCTGGCCTTCATGATGCTATTTGCTCACTAAGGTTCTCTAAGAACAGCTGTATTTACCCCTGTTTCCCCGAAAATAAGACCTAGCGTGATTGTCGGTGATGGCTGCAATATAAGCCCTACCTCCCAAATAAGCCCTACCCTGTTTCCCCGAAAATAAGCCCTACAAGGACTTTAAGTAGGGCTTATTTGGGCGGTAGGGCTTATAATGCAGCCATCACCGACAATCACGCTAGGTCTTATTTTTGGGGAAAGAGGGTATACTGAGATTAAATTACACACAGGTGGACTCTATTTACTAATTAGGTGACTTCTGAAGGCAATTGGTTCCACTAGATTTTAGTTAGGGGTATCAGAGTAAAAGGGGGCTGAATACAAATGCCCCCCACACATATTTATTTGTAAAAAATTTGGAAAACCATTTATCATTTTCCTTCCACTTCACAATTATGTGCCACTTTGTGTTGGTCTATCACATAAAATGCCAATAAAATACATTTACGTTTTTGGGTGTAACATGACAACAAAATATGGAAAATTTCAAGGGGTGTGAATACTTTTTCAAGGCACTGTATATATGATGAGGATCAGGTGGTGGCAATGGACATATATAATCAACATTTGATCTCCCGCCACCCCCATGACATCGTTATTTTTAGGATTAGCAAAGCTGTAAAACACTACAATTGGCTTCTCACCTCCAATCTCTTTCAGAAGCCCATCGCATTGGTTGGCCGTTATACCGGCGCTTATGTAAACCCCGCATACGTTACCGCCAAGATTAAATCCCATGTTCATACAGGACTTCACATCACTTAAGGAGTAACCTGCAGAAAAAAAAAACATAACAAAGAGGACCTGTCACTTTTCAACATCTTGTTAAAATAGTTTGATTGCATTTATCATATTTTTTATATACTCTGTCCCCACAAATGACTATTTTACAGCTACATCTGTCCAAAGATTCCATTTTAAGATCTCTCTCCGACATGATCAGTTATAGATCGGCGTAGATCCCTGACTTTGTCACAGGTTGGGGGTACAAGGAGGAGGGAGGCCGTACGATGCGCGTTGTATCTTTGTGTATTCTGCATCTTCAGAAATTGACCCGCATGCAGAAAAAAAATGATGACCAGAACCCAAAAGTTTCCCAAACCGGAAACAGCTGTAAGTAGCTTGTGAACACCAGACACACGATTCACCGGGTAGAACAACACCGCCTGGGTGGAACGTATGAGAGATTAAACATATTCCCCTGAGATCTCTGAAAAATGAATATTGATCACAGACAACATGGTGCTCCAATGTGGATCACCTCCCCCTCCTGCTGATTTGCAGTTGCTAAGTCTGGTGTTCTGCCCCCACTTTCATGTATTGTGTATGTCTAGTGGCGGTTTTAGGCCACTGCAACTTGTTTACTAATGTGATTTTGGTATGTTCCTCTGTTAACCAATGTCTATAACTTACACCGGCCCCTGAGGAAGGAGGTATGTTTACTCCGAAACGCGTTTGTTGCAAGAATACTTCTGAAACTGTGTACATACATGTAAAAATGTCTGTTATGCATTCTGTATAGTATTTGTTATACTACTATTGTTTTTAATGTTGAAATTTAATAAATTACATTGGTATTAATATTTTGTAATAATTTCTCCAAGTGCCTTAAAAGTCCACCATTATGGGGTCCATTGTTTTATTGTTAAACAAAAAAAAGAGCGACAATTTTGAAAAATTTTGAAAAAATATTTTTTACTTTTTTTACTATAATAAATATCCGCAAAAAATATATTAAAAAAAATAATTTCTTTCTCAGTTTAGGCAGATATGTATTCTTCTACATATTTTTGGTAAAAAAAACAAAAAAACGCAATAAGCGTTTATTGATTGGTTTGTGCAAAGGTTATAGCGTCTACAAAATAGGGGATAGATTTATGGCATTTTAATTATTCTTTTTTTTTTTAAACTAGTAATGGCGGCGATCTGCGATTTTTATCATGACTGCGACATTATGGCGGACACATCGTACACTTTTGACACTATTTTGGGACCATTGTCATTTATACAGCGATCAGTGCTATAAAAATACACTGATTACTGTGTAAATGAAGGAGGTGATCAAGGGGTTAAGTGTGTCCTAGGGAGTGATTCTAACTGTGGGGGGGATGGGCCACCACTGACATGACAGTGATCACTGCTCCCGATGACAGGGAGCAGTAGATCTCTGTCATGTCACTAGGCAGAACAGGAAAATGCCTTGTTTACAAAGGCATCTCCTCGTTCTGCCGCTCCGTGACACGATCACGGGCCCCATGGCGGACATCGAGTCCGCGGGAACCGCGGGCACGGTCAAGGAGTACGCGGCGCCCACAATGCCGTGATTTAAAGGGGATGTACCTGTACGCCCATTTGCCCAGCCGTGCCATATTGCCAACATACATCGTCGTGCGCTGGTTGGCATGTGGTTAAAGTGTCACTAAATCCACATCATAAAAAACGATCAATAAATGTTGTATTCTATGCTGTTCTTACTCACTCATTCACGATGAGATTCGTTTTCTGTATTCTGCAAAAATCCTGGTTGGTCCTGCTGCTCTCTATCTCCCCCTTCTGTTCATGTCCCCAATTCAGCCAGGGCATTTGCAGCTGTGGTGGCAACTCTGCACATGCTCAGTTTGCAGTGAGTTTCAATGCTGAGCATTTCCTCCCTATCACATCTGTGCAGCCCATGTGACTATAGAGTCACACATGTGGGGCGTATACACAGTGGTGAATGACAGCCCACCCCCTCCCTCCTCCTCCATGCCCACTAACCAGCTAAACACAATGGGAGCGGGAAATTGCATGTAGATAGATGGAGGCTTCACCTCCCTCTTATTCTAAGACACAGGCTGGAGGGGGTGTGACACAACCCGTGACTGGCAGAATCCACCCACACCATGTTATTTTCACAAAATAATAAAGATTTGATTTCAAATATATATTTGTACCACAACTTAAAACAGTTTATTGATATTATTTGTTTATTTTTACTCCCTATTCCAAAGGCTGATTTTTGTTATTTTGAATATGTGACCAGCAGCAGAGGACTAGAAGCTGCAAACAGGCTGGAAAAGAGCTGGGTCATGTGACAGCTGTGTATCGATTACGAAAAAGGCAAAAGGAAGTTTGTTTTTTAATAATTACAGTGCCATCATCCATGTAGTTAAATAGAAGTCAATGTAAATTAAACAGCGTGTGTTTAGTATCACTTTAAGCAGGAGCGGCCGGGCTATTAGGGGTGCCGCCCCCTTGCGGGGCACCGGACTCATAAGTTTGTATGAGTTTTTCTTTTTTCAAGCCACATGATTAGAGCTGGAGACTCTAATTGGCTTGAAAAAGGTTGGGCTCGGGACGCAGTGCCCACCCACTTGTGACAATAGTGAATTAATATACGCTATTGTCTTCCGGCTTCTCCTCCTGCCAACTGTCCGGTAGGCTGTATGGGGCCCCATGATTTCTATCAGCGGCCCTGGCTCTAACCATGTGCTTAAAAAAAAAAAAAAACCCCATTGGAATCCATGCGTCCGGCGCCCCGCATGTAGATTAGGGGCGGGACGCATGGATAGGCGGGGCGGTGCCTGTGCACTCCTAATAGACGCGCCACCACTGCTGTATGGACAGACTGGGTCTAAGGAGGTTTGTCAATTTATAAAGCTGCATTTGAAACAGAACATCTGATGCATTCCATTGAGAGCGCACTTCAACCCATTGCAAGGCCGTCTTCTGGGATTTCATGCACCCGGCAATCCCCGGAGGCCAAGGTGAGCCACAGCTCTATTTTTAAAATGCTCTTGCAGGTATATGTGTGTGGGGGGCTTTCAGTAGAGTGGACCTTCCATTTTTAGTGACAGTAAAGGTTCGGATTTAAACAAAAAAAAACATGATACTTACCTGCTCTGTGTAATGGTTTTGCACAGAGCAGTCCCAATCCCCCTCTTCTAGGTTTCCTGCCAGTGCTACTGGCTCCTCCCCCTTGATCAGTGCCCCCCCATAGCAAGCCACTTGCTATGGGGGCACTGGTGCGTGCTCGCTCCCGAGCCCTGCTCTATGCATCCATAAGACACATAGAGCCAAGGCTTGGCCCCGCCCCCACTCTCTCCTCATTGGCTCACTGGCTGTGATTAACAGCAATAGGAGCCAATGGAAATGCTTCACCCTGCCTGCAGCAGACTGACGACATCATCTCAGCATAGGCAAAGTCACTAACAGGAGAACAAGGATGTTTTGTTTTTTTTTATTATTTAAGGTACTTTTTTTTTCCAGGGGATACTTTTGCCATATCGAGCGATATAATATATATATATATATTATATATAATATATCATGAAGAAAATCACGCAGACTTGTTAAGTGACTAAGAGGTTCACTTAATAAAAACTTGAACACTTGAACAAATATTGATACATAGCAAGTTAGTCTGAAAATTGACTTGTCTATTATTTTCATCCATGTTAAAAATATATATAAGGGTTGTTTTTTTCCGAAAATACCACAATATTTTTATATATATATTTTATTAGAAAAAAAACTATCTTTGCAATTTTTCTTAGGAGCAATGATCTTGAAACGTTACCTTCGCTTTTAACGTGATCTTTGTTGAGGATCAGGGTATACTCATAGACTCCGCCCAGCGTGGCCTCAGTGACGTAATGTGTTCCATAGTCCCTGAAAAGGTCCCGGTATTCGCCGTAGACGTATTCCATAGGCAGCTGCTTCACCCTCTGGAAGAACTCCGAATGCAGCATCACTCCGCGGGACTTCAGCTTGTATTTCGCTACTTCCAAATTTGACCGAGCGCTGATGAATAAGCTTTGCTGAAATAGACGGAAGACTTGCATTAATCTAAAGCAGTGCTCTCCAAACTGCGGTCTGGGGGCCAAATGCAGCCCTTCGCTTGCCTTTATCTGGCCCTTGGGGCACTATTCCTCCCACTGACACCAACAATAGGGCACTATTTTTAACTCTGACAACAATGGAGGGAAAAATATTCCTCCCACTACCAATGATGAGGCACTATTCCTCCCACTGACACCAATGATGAGGCACTATTCCTCCCACTACCAATGATGAGGCACTATTCCTCCCACTGACACCAATGATGGGGCACTAATCCTCCCACTGACACCAATGATGGGGCACTAATCCTCCCACTGACACCAATGATGAGGCACTATTCCTCCCACTGACACCAATGACGGAGCACTAGTCCTCCCACTGACACCAGTGATGAGGCACTAAAAATTCCTCTAATACCAAAGATGGAATATTTTCTATTCCACTGGCTATGGTCCGGGCCCACCTAAAGCCTCAAGTACAGTAAACTGGCCCTTTGTTTAGAAAGTTTGGAGACCCCTGCTCTAAAGGTTCTTAAATGGTAACTGTACTTTAAAAACACATGGGCTCATCTCTTACATATGCCTTTCTTTCTTTGTGAAAAAAAAAAAAATATATATATATTATATATATATATATATATATATATATATATATATACAATTGTGCTTAAAAGTTTGCATACCCTGGCAGAAATTGAGAAATGTTGGCATTTATTTTGAAAATATGACTAATCGTTCCAAAAAACTGTCTTTTATTCAAGGATAGCGATCACATGAAGCCATTTATTATCACATCGTTTTTTGGATCCTTTTTAAATCATAATGATGACAGAAATCACCCAAATGGCCCTGATAAAAAAGTTTACATGCCCTGGAATGTTTGGCCTTGGTACAGGCACAGAAGGTGGCACACACAGGTTAAAATGGCAATTAAAGGTTAATTTCCCACATTTGTGGCTTTTTAAATCACAATTAGTGTCTGTGTATAAATAGTCAATGAGTTTGTTAGCTCTCACATGGATGCACTAAGCAGGCTAGATACTAAGCCATGGGGAGAAGAAAAGAACAGTCAAAAGACCTGCGTAACAAGGTAATTAAACTTTACAAAGATAGATGGAAAAGGAGATAAAAAGATATCCAAAGCCTTGACTATGCCAGTCAGTACTGTTCAATCATTTAATAAGAAAGTGGAAAATTTGAGGATCTCTTGACACCAAGCCAAGGTCAGGTAGATTAAGAAAGATTTCAGCCACAACTGCCACAGGAACTGTTCGGGATACAAAGAAAAACCCCAGAGGTAACCTCTGGAGAAATACAGGCTGCTCCGGAAAAAGATGGTGTGGTTGTTTTTAAGGAGCACAATTCGATGATACTTGAACAAAAAAAGAGCGGCATGGTCAAGTTGCCAGAAAGAAGCCTTTACTAAAAAAGCCTGGTTACAATATGCCCAACAACACCTTAACATGCCTCATTGGGTTTTTTTGTGGCATTCGCACAGTAAAGGCGTCCTTCTGGCAGCTCAACCATGCAGCTCTCTTTTGTTCAAGTATTGTTGAATTGTGCTCCTGAAAAAAACAGCCACACCGTCTTTTTGGAGAGCAGCCTGTATTTCTCCTGCAGTTACCTGTGGGGTTTTCCTTTGTATCCTGAACAATTCTTCCGCCAGTTGTGGCTGCAATCTTTCTTGGTCTACCTGACCTTGGCTTGGTATCAAAAGAGCCTCGAATTTTCCACTTCTCAATAAGTGATTAACCACTTACCGCCCGCCCACCGTCAAATGACGACGGGGCGGTGTGGCTCTTGTTCCGGGCGTACGTCATATGATGGCCCTCCAGAATGACCGCTCTAGCGCACCTACGGGGGCGCGCATCGCAGCGATCGGTGGTGCAGTGTGTCAGTCTGACACACCACTACACCGATTTCGGTAAAGAGCCTCTGACGGAGGCTCTTTACCACGTGATCAGCCGTGTCCAATCATGGCTGATCACGATGTGAACAGGGCCAATCAGCTGCTCTCCTGACAGGGGGGGGTCTGTGCTGATGTTTATCAGTGCAGCCCCCCTCGGATGCCCACCCAGGACCACCAGGATGCTGCCAGGACCACCAGGAATTTCCACCACACTGGACCACAGGTATGCCACCCTAGACCACCAGGGAAATGCCAATCAGTACCCAGGCAGCTGCCAATCAGTGCCCATCCCCAGTGCCTGCCAGTGCCATCAGTGATGCCTATCAATGCCATCTATCAGTGCCGCATATCAGTGCCCAGCAGTGGCCATCAGTGCCACCTATCAGTGCCCATCAGTTCCCAGCAGTGCTGCCTATTAGTGCCACCCATAAGTACCCATAAGTGCAGCCTTTCAGTGCCCATCAGTGTCGCCTATCAGTGCCCACCAGTGCCACCCATGAATGCCAATCAGTGCCGCCTATCAATGCCCATCAGTACCGCCTATATCTGTGCCCATCATCAGTGCCCATCAGTGCTCATCAGTGCCACCTCATCGGTGCCGCCTTATCAGTGCCCATCAGTGAAGGAGAAAACTTACTTATTTACAAAATTTTATAACAGAAACAAAAGAAAAACATTTTTTTTTCAAAATTTTAGGTCACTTTTTTATTTGTTTAGCAAAAAATAAAAAACGCAGAGGTGATAAAATACCACCAAAAGAAAGCTCTATTTGTGGGAACAAAATGATAACAATTCTGTTTGGGTACAGCGTAGCGTGACCGCGCAATTGTCATTCAAACAGCGACAGCGCTGAAAGCTGAAAATTGGCTTGGGCAGGAAGGGGGTGTAAGTGCCCTGTATTGAAGTAGTCAAACAATACTGACTGGCATATTCAAGGCTTTGGGTATCTTTTTATATCCTTTTCCATCTTTATAAAGTTCCATTACCTTGTTACGCAGGTCTGTTGACTGTTCTTTTCTACCTCCTCCTGGCTCAGTGTCTAGCCCGCTTGGTGCATCCAAGTGAGAGCTAACAAACTCATTGACTATTTATACACAGACACTAATTGTGATTTAAAAAGCCACAAATGTGAGAAATTAACCTTTAATTGCCATTTCAACCTGTGTGTGCCACCTTCTGTGTCTGTACCAAGGCCAAACATTCCAGGGTATGTAAACTTTTTATCAGGACCATTTGGGTGATTTCTGTTATCATTATGATTTAAAAAAGGATCCAAAAAACGATGTGATAATAAATGGCTTCATGTGATCGCTATCATTATATAAAAAACAGTTTTTTTGGCATGATCAGTCATGACCAGGGTATGCAAACGTTTGAGCTCAATTGTATATATATATATATATATATATATACATATATATATATATATACATATATATATATATATATATATATATATATATATATACATATATATATATATATATATATATATATATATATATATATATATATATATATATATATATATATATATATATATATATATATATACATACGGTATATATATATACATATATATATATATATATATATATATATATATATATATATATATACATATATATATGTATGTATATATATATATATATACATATATATATGTATGTATATATATATATATATATATATATATATATATATATATATATATATACACACACACACGCATGTGTGTTTGCGCTTTGGGGTGCACACAATAGGCTTCGCACACCTACACTCTGTACACTTCCATTGAACAGTAAAATGTGAACAGACCATTTACGCTCCAACCCCCGGCTCCTGTACTTACAGTGTGTGAAAATTTCTTTGTCTTCTCCACAAACTTTTTAAACTTCATTTCGCTGTAGCTGAATCCGAACTCGACCACTTCGGGAATCTTGAAGCCGATGCTGAAGCTTGATTGTTTCGCATGAGCGCTAAAGAAATCTCTTTCAAAATCGGAGTAGGAGTCATGGTCGGAGAGTGTGAATTTGTATTCGCCTTTAGCCTGTAAAGAGAAATATGAATGGCCATGACACAAAGAAAAGGCTTCACCGCTCCGAGTCCCCAGCAGATTCCTCCAGTCCCCTTCCGCATTGGGTGCTGGCTGCAGAAGCTCATCCCGCTCGGCACATATTTCGGTTCACCTTGAACTCGTGACCATTCATGAGTTCAAAAAAACGAAAGACAAAGCCGAACTCCCATAAAGTCCCATGAAGTTTGATCAAACCATTTGGCTTTCAAGATAGTAACGCATTTCACCTCGATTGGGCCTTTTTGTAGAGGTGTGAACTGGCTTATTTGTAGATCCCAATTTGGGTAAAACGTGTTGGAGGGTTATGGTTTAGGGAGGGAACTATGTTGTAAGACTACTGCTTTAATTAAATTTCATGGTGAGACTTAATGGAAGTGCAGCTTTGTATTTTGTTTTGCAATGAATGGTCAACTGAAAATCCAAATCCATTCAAATATATATATACTTTTTTTTTTTTGCTGTTTTGGACAGGTGAGGAAGAGCATAAATTTCTTTTGACCTTCTATTGCTGTCTCTTTATAATATTTTTTTCTTGCTTCTTGTCTATTTGATGGGTGTCAGACAGAACAGGAAGTCTGAGGTGTATATGATAGTGCTGGACCAATAAAGGGGAAGCTTGGTTCTGATGGATATACAATGAAGCTCGTCTTCCTTCAAAGGAGCTGATACATAATGAAGGTATAGTGTACGGTAGGTGGACCTTGTTCTGGTCCTAGGATGCTACCTCTCTTATTGCAACATGAAGAGTGCTCAGCAGATGATAAACTCTGGTGTGGATATTGAGGAGCACCTAGTATAAAAGTTGATATCACTCACAGGTCTTTTTAAAACATTTATTGGTTAAGAACGTCAAATAAATCTAATGCATTTTGAAGAAAGGCCTCCCCCTTCCTCAGGGCCTGACCAGGGGATGTTATTAGAATCACAATAAGAAGCAATAGGATAATCATGATGAGATGCATTGGAGACCCAAAAGGAGACCTAATGAGATGCAATATGAGACCCAAAAAAGGACCTAAAAAGATGCAATAGGAGAATCATGATGAGAAGCAATAGAAGACCCAATGAGGTGCAATAGGAGACCCAAAAAGGGATCTAATGAGATGCAATAGGAGAATCACGATGAAAAGCAATAGGAAACCCAAAAGGAGACCCAATGAGACACAATAGGGAGACCCAAAAGGAGACCCGATGAGATGCAATAGGAGAATCATGATGAGAAGCAATAGAAGAACCAAGGAGATGCAATAGGAGACCTAAAAGAAAATCTAATGAGATGCAATAGGAGAATCATGATGAGAAGCAAAAGGGGACCCAAAGGGAGACCCAATGAGATGCAATAGGAGACCCAAAAAGGGACCTAATGAGATGCAATAGGAGAATCATGATGAGAAGCAATAGGATACCCAAAAGGAGACCTAATGTGATGAAATTGGGGAATCATGATAAGATGCAATAAGAGACCCAAAAAGAGACCCAATGAGATGCATTAGGAGAATCACAATGAGATGCAAGAGGAGACCTAATGAGATGCAATAGGAGAATTGTGATGAGATGCAATAGGAGACCCAAAAGGAGACCTAATGAGATGCAATAGGAGACCCAAAAAGGCGCCTAGCAAGATGCAATAGGTGAACGATGATGAGATGCAATAAGAGACCCAAAAGGAGACCCAATGAGATGCAATAGTATAATCATGATAAGATGAAATAGGAGACCCAAAAGGAGACCCAATGAGATGCAATAGTATAATCATGATAAGATGAAATAGGAAACCCAAAAGGAGACCTGATGATATGCAATAGGAGAATCATGATAAGATGCAATAGGAGAATCGTAACGAGATGCAATAGGAGAATCGTGATGAGATGCAATTGGAGAATCACGATTAAATGCAATAGGAGAATCATGATGAGATGCAATAAGAGACCCAAAAAGAGACCCAATGAGATGCATAAGGAGAATCACAATGAGATGCAAGAGGAGACCTAATGAGATGCAATAGGAGAATCATGATGAAATGCAATAGGAGACCCAATGAGATGCAATAGGAGAATCGTGATGAGATGCAATAGGCGACCCAAAAGAAGACCTAATGAGATGCAATAGGAGACCCAAAAAGGCGCCTAGCAAGATGCAATAGGAGAACGATGATGAGATGCAATAAGGGACCCAAAAGGAGGCCCAATGAGATGCAATAGTATAATCATGATAAGATGAAATAGGAGACCCAAAAGGAGACCCAGTTATATGCAATAGGAGAATCACTATGAGATGCAATAGGAAACCCAAAAAGGAGACTTAGTGATATGCAATAGGAGAATCGTAATGAGATGCAATAGGAGACCCAAACAGAGGCCCAATGAGATGCAATAGCAGAATCTTGATAAGATGCAATAGGAGATGCAAAAGGAGAACCAATGAGATGCAATAGGAGAATCACAATGAGATGCAAGAGGAGACCTAATGAGATGCAATATGAGAATCATGACGAGATGCAATAGAAGACCCAAAAGGAGAACCAATGAGGTGCAATAGAAGAATCACGATGAGAAGCAATAGGATAGGAGACACCTACCCTGCCTGAAATTCATAGTGCCATTTAAGATTTGAAAGTCTTCATCAAGCCTTAAGAGGGGTCTCCTATTGAAACTTACTTATTCAACCACTGTTCAAGCCCTGAGGAAAGGGGAAGACTTTCCTCCGAAAGGCGGTGGTGTATTTGATGCTCTTAACGAGTAAACAAAAGACCAATGAGTGATATGAACTTTTGTACTAGGCGCCCCTCAATACAAACCCCAGACAGAACAGGAAAGGAAAGTGTGCTACAGGAAATCACACAAGAAAAAGCCAACACATTTCAGGGGCTCAATAGTCTACTTCGCTAGAACTGGGAAATGACATAACATAAAAATAAATAAATAAAGATCTATTTAAATCAATGCATTTTAAGATTCTTTCATAAAAAAAGGAGGTGTTCTAACCCTTGCACAATATGTCCAAAACTGAGAAAGGTTTGGGCTTTTTTGAAGTTGTTCCAAGTGATGATAATTTTACTTACTGAACAGCATATGAGATTCCTATGTATTCAGTTACAAGTGGAAGTCTGTGGCCCGAGGCATCCATTACTAACTTTAAAAACAGAGGTATCCATTTTATACTGAAAAAACTCTACAAAGGTACATCAAGATGTTCTCCATGTTTTGCAAGGCTTCATTTTCAGTGTTGATTGGAATGTACCTTTAAAGGGTTACTCCAAAAAACAGATGAACAACTGTAGGATGAATTTCCCACTGGTTTTGTTTGACTTGTCTCAGGGGCATCCCATTGGTAAGTTCCCAGCTCCACACATTATTTGAGGCCCTCATGAGTGGATCTTAGTCTTTCTGTTAACTTTTTATTATGACCATTACCAGTTACCATTTGTAAGAATTCTGCAGGAAGAGTGAGACTCTAATGGAAAAAGCGCATGGAGGGGGGAAGCTAGGAGCTATGTTAGTAGGTAATTCCACCTGCCAATGTCTTCCTCAAACTAAATATCACGATACACAATAAAAGAACTGATTTAAAATGCTACATTGTAACAGAAATTCTGCCATTAACAATGAGCGAGTTATAAGTTTAATCCAACTCACATCAGTGATGTAACTTTCCACATTAAATGGCTTTCTGAACCGAGTGCCCAGGATGTAATGTGGAGCGCAGCCGCCGCCATAGTAGCGGTGATCCAACACAAGTCCTTCACGCAGATTTGTGAACAGGTTCAACCTGAAAGAAATTTAAAAAATTATAATTTGTGAAATGAATACTTTGTGCACCTTGGTCCAAAAAATATTGTTCTACCAAATGTAAAAAGCAATCACTGGAAACAATTTCTAGGAAGAATAAAAACACATAGATAAAATAGTGTAGTGACACTTGGGGTTCCAAAACTATGACATAATGAAGCTTGGGAACCCAGAACAATAGCAAACTGACAGTTGGGGTTCCAAAATAATGACACTAAAACTTGGGAGACCTAAACAATGACACACTGACCTTGGGGTTTCATAACAACAACACACTAACGCTTGCGGTACCAACGCAATGAAAAATTGGTGCTTGGGGAACCGAAACACAAATGGTCCCAGAACAATGACACACCGTCACTTGGAGGTCACAGAACAATGACACACCGACACTTGGAGGTCACAGAACAATGACACACCGACACTTGGAGGTCACAGAACAATGACACACCGTCACTTGGAGGTCACAGAACAATGACACACTGGCACTTGGAGGTCACAGAACAATGACACACCGACACTTGGAGGTCACAGAACAATGACACACCGACACTTGGAGGTCACAGAACAATGACACACCGACACTTGGAGGTCACAGAACAATGACACACCGACACTTGGAGGTCACAGAACAATGACACACCGACACTTGGAGGTCACAGAACAATGACACACCGACACTTGGAGGTCACAGAACAATGACACACCGACACTTGGAGGTCACAGAACAATGACACACCGACACTTGGAGGTCACAGAACAATGACACACCGACACTTGGAGGTCACAGAACAATGACACACCGACACTTGGAGGTCACAGAACAATGACACACCGACACTTGAAGGTCACAGAACAATGACACACTGACACTTGGAAGTCACAGAACAATGACACACTGACACTTGGAGGTCACAGAACAATGACACACTGACACTTGGAAGTCACAGAACAATGACACACTGACACTTGGAAGTCACAGAACAATGACACACTGACACTTGGAGGTCACAGAACAATGACACACTGACACTTGGAAGTCACAGAACAATGACACACTGACACTTGGAGGTCACAGAACAATAACACACCGACACTTGGAGGTCACAGAACAATGACACACCGACACTTGGAGGTCACAGAACAATGACACACCGACACTTGGAGGTCACAGAACAATGACACACCGACACTTGGAGGTCACAGAACAATGACACACTGACACTTGGAGGTCACAGAACAATGACACACTGACACTTGGAGGTCACAGAACAATGACACACCGACACTTGTAGGTCATAGAACAATGATACACTGACACTTGTAGGTCACAGAACAATAACACACCGACACTTGGAGGTCACAGAACAATGACACACTGACACTTGGAGGTCACAGAACAATGACACACCGACACTTGGAGGTCACAGAACAATGACACACTGACACTTGGAGGTCACAGAACAATGACACACCGACACTTGGAGGTCACAGAACAATGACACACCGACACTTGGAGGTCACAGAACAATGACACACCGACACTTGGAGGTCACAGAACAATGACACACCGACACTTGGAGGTCACAGAACAATGACACACTGACACTTGGAGGTCACAGAACAATGACACACTGACACTTGGAGGTCACAGAACAATGACACACCGACACTTGGAGGTCACAGAACAATGACATAGACACTTGGAGGTTACAGAACAATAACATACTGGTACTTGAGATTCCAAAGCAATGAAATACTGGTACTTGAGATTCCAAAGCAATGAAATACTGGTACTTGGGGTACCAAAAGTTACAAACTAACACTTCAGGTCCAAGATAATGACACACTGAACCTAGAGGTCCCAGAACAACGACACACTGACACTTGGGAACCTAGAACAATGACACACTGACACCGTGGGTCACAGAACAATGGCAAATTCGCACTTGGGAGTCCCAAAATAATGACACACTGACACTTGGGGTTCAGAACAATGACTCTGACATTTGAGGTTCCCAAACAATGACATATTGGTGCTTGGGGAACCAAAACACAAATTACACCCTGACACTTGGGTGTCCCAGAATAGGGACATGCTGCCAGTTGGAACCCCAGAACAAATATACACTGACACTTGGGGATCCAAAACAATGACCCACATTGACACTTAGGGGTCTGAGAACAATGACACATGGGGACGCAGAACAATAACACACTGACCGTTGGGTGTCCAAAACAATGACACACTGACACTTGGAGACCCAAAACAATGGCAAATTCACACTTGGGGACCCAGAACAATGACACACTGACACTTGGGGACCCAGAACAATGACACACTGACACTTGGGGACCCAGAACAATGACACACTGACACTTGGGGGTCTAGAACAATGACCCAAATTGACATTTAGGGATCTCGGAACAATGACACATGGGGACGCAGAACAATGACACACAGACCGTTGGGTGTCCAAAACAATGACACACTGACACTTGGAGACCCAAAAACAATGGCAAATTCACACTTGGGGACCTAGAACAATGACTCACTGACACCTTGGTCCCAGAACAATGGCAAATTCACACTTGGGACTCAGGAGTCCCAAAATAATGACACACTGATACTTGGGGTTCAGAACAATGACTCTGACACTTGAGGTTCCCAAACAATGACATATTGTGCTTGGGGAACCGAAACACAAATTACACACTGACACTTGGGTGTCCCAGAATAGGGACATGCTGGTGCATAGGATGTCAGAATAGTGACATGCTGCCAGTTGGGGACCCAGAGCAAAGATACAATGATCCTTGGGGACCCAGAACCATGACACACTGACACTTGGGAACCCAGATACATAACACACTGACACTTGGGGAACCAGAACCATGACACACTGATATGTGCGGACCCAGAACAATGACACATTGACACTTGGGGACATAGAGTAATGACACACACTTGGGGACCCAGAACAATGGCACACTGTTTCCTTGGGTCCCAGAACAATGGCAAGCTCACACTTGGGAGTCCCAAAATAATGACACACTGACACTTGGGGGTCCCAGAACAAGGACTTGCTGGTACATAGGATGCCAGAATAATTTCATACTGTCAGTTGGAGACCCGGAAAAAGATACACTATCACCTGGAAACCCAGAACACTGACACCCTGCTATTCGGGAACCCAGAACACTGACACTTGGGGACCAAGAACAATGGCAAAATTGCACTTGGGAGTCCCAAAATAATGACACACTGACACTTAGAGTTCGGAACAATGATGCACTGGGGGAGATTTACTAAAACTGGTGCACACAGAATCTGGTGAAGCTGTGCATAATAGCCAATCAGCTTCCAGGTTTTATTGTCAAACCCAATTGAACAAATTGACGTTAGCAGCTGATTGGATACTATGCACAGCTGCACCAGATTCTGTATGCACCAGTTTTAGTAAATCTCACCCAATGACACTTGGGGTCCAAGAACAATGACACACTGATGTAAAGGGTCTCAGAATATCGATATGCTGCCAGTTGGAACACTGACACTTGAGGTCCTAGAACAATAGTGCACTAACACTTGGGGTTCTGATAAATAACACACTAGCATTTTAGGTTCCAAAATAATGACATATCGGTGCTTGAGGGGCCAATCACTGACATCTAAAGGCCCAAGAACAATGACACTCTGAACACTGGGGGGGGGGGGGGGGGGGGCAGAACAATGACCCACTGATGTATAAAATCTCAAAGTAATAATAGCCCTATCACAGTGGGTTATACCAAAAGTGCCTACCCGGATGCCAGGTTTTCAATGGCCCAGTACTGCTCCATCCTATCCGTACACGGACTCCGGATAGACTTACAGTTCTTCTCATCAGAGGAATCTCCACAGTCGTCATCTCCATTACATGTCAGCCGTCGAGGGATACACTTTCCTGGAGTATATAACAAAATATCAATAGTCAGGGCACAGCGACATCGATTTTTGAGCAGTGCGAATGAGAAACTGAAATCTCATGCTAGCAGTCTATTAATCTCTATTGCTATGATTTGTTTGTCACCTGGCACATCAATCCCACACAGGCGCACAATGCTGAAGTTTAGCAACATCTCAGAATGTTTTAGTGATCAGTATTCTCCACATAGTGAAAATGGATAACTTGATTTATCTCAAATGCTCCTCATATGAACTTTTCTTACAAAGATCCAGATGTTCTGACCTCCAAAGGATGACAGTGAGCATGCCTTGTGTCTGGAGGAAATCCTTAATACACAAGGAGATTCTCCAACTTCCCCATGGTCAGAATTTGGCATAAAGCATATGAAAGCATGGATCCATCCTGCCTTGTATCAAGGGTTCAGGCTGGTGGTGGTGGTGTAATGGTGGGGGTGATATTTTCTTGGCACATTTTGGGCCCCTTAGTACCCTTTGAGCATCATTTAAATGCCACGGCCTACCTGAGTATTGTTGATGGTCCATCCCTTTATGACTAAAGTGTACCCCCCATCTTCTGACGGCTCCTTCCAGCAGGATAATGCACCATGTCACAAAGCTCAAATCATCTCACCACTGGTTGCTTGAACATGACAATGGAGTCACTGTACTCCAATGGCCTCCACACTCACCAGATCTCAATCCAATAGAGCACCACACTCACCAGATCTCAATCCAATAGAGCACCTTTGGGATGTGGTGGGATGGGGAGATTGGAATCATGGATGTGCAGCCGACAAATCTGCGGCAACTGCGTGATGCTATCATGTCACTATGGACCATCACTATGGACTCATCATAACACACCCTACAAAATGCAATTGAAGGGCACCAAAGGATAGTATGTGTTGGCCAGTACCTGGACTACAGAAGGTCTGTCCTATAAGGATGGATTGGCTAACACTTTTAACCTCTTTATGACAACATCTTTGAGGAAGAATAAGTGAACAGCTTTTTGGTCCCTCAGGTCTCTGGGAAAGGTAGCAACTTTGGCCTTCCTATCCCTTTGAATGACAATGACAAGGGTTGCAAAAGACAGAGAGAAGAAGCTTCTCCATTTGCAAAGTCTGTACTGTCATCTCTCTTCTCCAACAGTACATCCTTATTTCTGAAGAGACAGGCAGGTGCACAGCTTTGACCAATTCCGCTATCACCCTGGTTTACTGCAGGAGTATGAAGGTTGAAGTTGGGTCTCTTGGACACCAACCATGCACTAGGCACCGGTCTAGGTTGCCTCATGGATGATTCTGCTCTGTATTCATCATTACCCAACCTACACAATGTAATTGAAGGGCACCAAAGCATAGTATGAGTTGGCCAGTACCTGGACTATAGGAGGTTCTCCCCTATAAGGATGGATTGGCTAACACTTTTAACCTCTTTATGAAGAGGAAGAATAAGTGAAGAGATTTTTGGACCCTCGGTTCTCAATGCTAACTCGTACAGTATAATGGTGATTGGTCAGACACACTAAATAGATTCTTACCAGACCCCACACACTGGAAGCCTTCACATCTCTTGTTGTTCCTGCAAAGGCTGCTGGTCACACATGACTCCTCCTCACGGTCTATGATATCACACCGCTCACCACCGAACTGTGGCACTTGGGTCATTTGAGTAAACCGATACTGTGCAAAATAAAAACATTTTCAGAAGAGTGTACCTTTCCATTGCCTCTAAAAACAATCCTTGAATAGCGTGCCTGGATATTATAGTAGGAATATGATTTTTAATGGGTATTGGCATAGGTAGGGGGAATTTATTAAAGTGTATCTAGGCCAGAAACTTTTTTTTTTTTCGTTTTGGATAGAATAGCAAATGGTTAAAACCTGGAAGTGATATGTCTCAAATGAGAATACAAGTTGATGTATAAACACAGAAGTTCCAATCCTTGGCTCTTCCAGGGTAGGGTAGAAACCCAAAGTTACCAAAATGTGACTTTGATACAGGATTTTGCAGTCCCTTACATTCATACATAACCCTTTTTTTCTCTTTCCTGGTGTAGTGCACCCCCCCCCCCCCCAAGGAGCTGCTGGTGAATTTAGTTCTATTTCCCCCCTTTGGGGTGCACAGAGCCAATCACATAGAAGAAAACAGTCTAGTGGTTCTTCTAGGGTTTTTATTGGGACATTGAAAAAGAAAAGGAATCCTCATCTTCTGGCTGGACTTCTCAAACTGCTGGCTGCACTTCTGGCTGTACTGCTGCACAAAGTTGCTGGCGGTACTGCACACATTGAATGTCCTACAGGATTCCTAATGCTTCTAGTGACTTGCACTCCCTCAGGAGTTTAAAAGATACACAGGGTCAGTTCCCTTCAGCATATGGGGGACATTTACTCACTTAGCCACAAGATCACTGGTTGCCTCCTACTGATATCCACCAGGCTTTTCCTAGTGTTGCAGATGTAGACTCACACTACCACAGGACACTTGGGCGCTTTCCCACCAGCTTCTTTCTGGCTCTCTCCAATGAGCTTTCTTCGAGCACAACTCGATCTCTGGACCATAATCTGCAAATAGGCCCCCCCAGCTAGGCCTAGCTGGGACCTCAATGTCTTTTTCAAAGCTTTAAGTATCCTGCCCCATGGGGCAGAACTCCTGCACAGGGCCGGACTGGACCCAGGAACACTGCACCCTGCTGCCCAGGCCTCCGACTATTTATGGGATCTTCCTCCACCTCCTGGGCACACCTCCCAGGGATTGGCTGGAGTGCCATAAATATTCAGGCTGCCTGTTCTGCTCTTCCTCCCACTATACTTCCAGAATCCTCTAGAAGGCAGGGGGAAGCAGCAGAGCATCAGCCTGTGAAACACTAAGCTGTCTTACATAATCAACCCCTGCTCCACTGAATACAAGGGATCAAAACAAAATCTATCTAGCAGCCTGCCCTAAACTAGGAGGGTGCTACACTGGTCTGTAGTCCCATCATTTTCAGTATGCGGTGCTGGTTCTCAGCTCCTCCTAGCTAGCATGTATGGCACACCAAGAAAAAAGAAGGCCCCACTCTGAACTTATTCACACTTCAATTTGTTATTAAAAAAGATTATTGAGCTTGTGAGACGATGGCCATGCCCAGGGCCAGGACAGGGGGTGGGCATGAGGGGCGGCTGCCCTGGGCACTGTGGTATCATGTGAGGTGGGAGGGGGGGAGCCATGAGGAGATTGGGGGGGAGTGGATTTGTGTTGAGTGGGGGAATTTTGGGGGCAGCAGAGGGTAATAATTTGTCTAAGAGGGGGAATTTGGTGGTGTGTATGCTAGGAAATGTTATTTGAGGGGGAGGGATCTGTGTTGGGAGGGGGGATGGGGGATGAGAATTTGTGCTGGGAGGGGGATTTGAGGTGTTGTGCTAGTAGGGATGATCGGGACGTATTTGTGCTAGGAGGGAAATGTGTGTGTGTGTGTGTGTGGGGGGGGGGGGGATTGTGCTAGAAGGGGAGATTGGGGGGGAGGAATTTGTGCTGGAAGGGGGGTTTTGGAGTGGGAGGAGAGGATGTGTACCCAGAGGGGAAATTTGAGGGGTGGAGAAATTGTGCTAGAAAGAGTGATTTTTTTTGTGGGGGGAGGGATTTTAAGAAAGAGAGCATTTGAGCTGGGAGGGGGGATGGGGGGCAATGATTTTGGCTGGGAGGGGGAATTTCAGCAGGGGGGGGGGTGGATTTGTCCTGAGAGGAGGGTGAATTAATGCTTAGGGGGTAAGCATGCTGACACATGATGTTCATACATTTTTTTTGGGGGGGGAGTGCAGTTGGCATGTTCGCCAATGGCTCTAGATGACTTTGTCCTGGCACTGGCCACAGGGCCGGTGCTACCACTAGGCAAACTAGGCGGCCGCCTAGGGCGCCCTGCTGCCTAGGGGGCGCCCGGCCACTGGTTTTCCCTACTCTCTTCTCTCTGCAGCAAGCAACTAAGTCTCAGCATCAGCAGGCAGCCGCAGCTCCGTTCACACATAGTGTCAGAGGTGCAGCAGTGGTGGAGGACTGTGTCCCGAATCCCGCAGCAAGCAAACATTAATTGATGGGCGCTGGTGAGGCTACATTTGATGGGCGCGGGTGAGGCTGCATTTGATGGGCGCTGGTGAGGCTGCATTTGATGGGCGCTGGTGAGGCTGGATTTGATGGGCGCTTTATTAAAAAGGTGGGATTTACATGGGCAGGAAAAAGGGGTGGAGTCACCCGGGGGGGGGGGGGGGGCAAAATGAGGGTTTCGCCTAGGGTGTCAAAAATCCTTGCACCAGCCCTGACTGGCCATGCCTCCTGAGCTTCTTTCATTCACAAAGAGCTTACTGGTAGAAAATCTTTATCAACAAGCTTATTTTGAGTGAAACGGTCAAAGGGAGGAGTTTAGGTGGATTGTCCTTCATCTCATAAGCTAAATAATGTTTACCGCATAAAGAATTTTGGAAGGCAGCTTACTTTCTTTTGGTCTGTCCCTCCGGCTTTTCCATTTATAATAATGATAATGGAGCAGCAGATGTGTCTGATAATGTGTCCACCCCCAATAGAGAATTGGGTAAATTGTGTGGAATGTTCTCTGGAGCTTACATTTAGACCACTCGGACTCTAAGAAGTGTGAGTAGTCTGTTAAAGCCTCCCTGCCACACTCAGAATTTCAGTACTTACTCTCTTTTTCGTACATGGGTCACACCCGCTCCAAGACGACCAGCTGCTCATCAGGCAGTCTATAGGCGTTGGCTCGTTCGCCACCGATCTCGCCCACCGCTTCTTCGTAAGACCATTGTTGGCTTCACTTCCTTGTAGCTCACAACTACATGTGCAGAAAATACCAATATAATAGCAACTCTTGTTTGAGAACTGTTACTTTGAGACAATAAATAAAACACAGCAAGGTCTACAGTGCCTTGAAAAAGTATTCATACCCCTTGACATTTTCCACATTTTTTCATGTTACAACCAAAAATGTAAATGTATTTTATTGGGATTTTATGTGACAGACCAACAAAAAGTGGCACATAATTGTGAAGTGGAAGGAAAATGGATAAATGGTTTCCAAATTTTTTACAAATAAATATGTGCAAAGTGTGGTGTGCATTTGTATTCAGCCCCCTTTTCTCTGATACTCCTAACTAAGATCCAGTGGAACCGATTACCTTCAAAAGTCACCTAATTAGTAAATAGAGTCCACCTGTGTGTAATTTAATCTCTGTATTTAAATACAGCTGTTCTGTGAAGCCCTTTAGAGGTTTGTTAGAGAACCTTAAGAAACAAACAGCATCACGAAGACCAAGGAACACACCAGACAGGTCAGGGATAAAGTGTGGAGAAGTGTAAAGCAGGGTAGGTTATAAAAAAATTATTTCAAGCTTTGAACATCTGACAGAGCTCTGATCAATCCATCATCCGCAAATAGAAAGAGGTATCACATAACTGCAAACCTACCAAGACATGGCCGTCCACCTAAACTGACCGGCCGGGCAAGGAGGAGCATTCATCAGAGAAGAGCCAAGAGGTCCATGGTAACTCTGGAGGGCTGCAGAAATCCACAGCTCAGGTGGGAGAATCTGTCCACAGGACAACTATTAGTCGTGTTCTCCACAAATCTGACCTTTATAGAAGAGTGGCAAGAAGAAAGTCACAGGTAAAAGGAAGCCATAATAAGTCCCATTTGCAGTTTGTGAGAAGTCATGTGGAGGACACAGCAAACAATGAGAAGAAGGTGCTCTGGTCAGATGAGACCAAAATGTAACTTTTGGCCTAAAAGCAAACGCTATGTGTGGCGGAAAACTAACACTGCACATCACTCTGAACACACATCCCCACCGTGAAACATGGTGGTGGCAGCATCATGTTGTGGGATGCTTTTCTTCAGCAGGGACAGTGAAGCTGGTCAGAGTTGATGGGAAGATGGATGGAGCCAAATACAGGACAATCTTGAAGAAAACCTGTGGTGCCGTGTACACACGGGCAGACTTTTTGGCATCAAAGGTCCGACGGTCTTGAAGACGGACTTCCGACGGACTTTCGAACGAACGGACTTGCCTACACACGATCACACAAAGTCCGACGGATTTGTACGTGATGACGTACGACCGGACTAAAATATGGAAGTTGATAGCCAGTAGCCAATAGCTGCCCTAGCGTTGGTTTTTGTCCGTCGGACTAGCATACAGACGATTTTTCGACCGGACTCGAGTCCGTCGGAAAAATTTGAAACATGTTCCAAATCTAAAGTCCGTCCGATTTTCCAACCGAAAAAAGTCCACTGCAGGTCCGATGAAGCCCACACACGGTCAGATTGTCTGACGGATTCATCCTGTCGGACCAGTCTGGCCGAAAAGTTTGCCTGTGTGCACGCGGCATTAGAGTCTGCAAAAGACTTGAGACTGGGGCGGAGGTTTAACTTCCAGCAGGACAACGACCCGAAACATACAGCCAGAGCTACAATGGAATGGTTTACATCAAAGCATATTCATGTGTTAGAATGGCCCAGTCACAGTCCAGACCTAAATCACATTGAGAATCTGTGACAAGACCTGAAAATTGCTGTTCACAGACGCTCTCCATCCAATCTGAAAGAGCTTGAGATATTTTGCAAAGAAAAATGGGCAAAAATGTCCCTCTCTAGATGTGCAAAGCTGGTAGAGACATCCCCAAAAAGACTTGCAGCTGTAAATGCAGTGAAAGGCGGTTCTACAAAGTATTGACTCAGGGGGGCTGAATACAAAATTTGGAAAACCATTTATCATTATCCTTCCACTTCACAATTATGTGCCACTTTGTGTTGGTCTATCACATAAAATCCCAATAAAATACATTGATAATGTTGGTTGTAACATGACAAAATGTGAACATTTCAAGGGGTATGAATAGGGGAGAGTCGGTGGTGGGAGGGGGCAGTAGTTGGGGGGCTCTGTCAGTGGGGGTCTTTTGGAGGGGCAGCAGTCGCCTCTCCAGTGACCTGTATCCCTCACCATCTCTTGGTTGCAGAGTTGATAATCTTTGCCAGTCTCTTTTCAGCTGACTCTTGGAGTATCACGTATCTGTGCCCCCCCCCCCCCCCGAATGCTGTTGTTGTTTTTATTATTATTAGTAGTAGTAGTAGTAGTATTGTTATTGTTGTTATTATTAGTATTAGTAGTGTTGTTGTTATTATTATTTGTATTGTTAATAGTATTAAAATTATTATTATTATTAATATTGTTATTATTGTCTTTATTAATAAAATTAGTAGTAGTAGTAGCAGTATTGTTATTATGATTAGTAGTAGTAGTATTGTTATTATTATTATTAGTTGTATTATTATTTATATAAAATTAGTAGTGTTGTTGTTATTATTATTATTTGTATTGTTAATAGTATTAAAATTATTATTATTATTACTATTGTTATTATGGTTTTTATAAATATTATTAATATTATTATTAGTAGTAGTAGTAGTGAAAGTAGTAGTAATAGTATTAGTAGTAGTAGCAGTATTGTTATTATGATGAGTAGTAGTAGTATTGTTATTATTATTATTAGTTGTATTATTATTTATATAAAATTTGTAGTGTTGTTGTTATTATTATTATTTGTATTGTTAATAGTATTAAAATTATTATTATTATTACTATTGTTATTATTGTTTTTATTAATATTATTATTATTATTAGTAGTAGTAGTAGTAGTGAAAGTAGTAGTAATAGTAGTAGTAGTAGTATTGTTATTATTATTATTAGTTGTATTATTATTTATATAAAATTATTAGTAGTAGTATTGTTATTATTGTTTTTATTAATATTATTATTATTAGTAGTAGTAGTAGCAGTATTGTTATTGTTGCTATTATTTGTAGTATTAGCATTGTTGTTGGTATTAATATTGTTTGTAAAATTATTAGTATTAATATTATATTATTAGTAGTAGTGGTGTTGTTATTATTGTTTATATTAATATTATTATTAGTAGTAGTAATAGTAGTAGTATTGTTATCATTGTTGTTATTATTATTATTATTAGTATTGTTGTTATTATTATTTGTGTTATTATTAGTATTAAAATTATTTGTAGTAGTCTTGTTGTTTGCATAATATTTATGTGCAGCGGCAAAAGGGTGGGCTTTATGCTGACACGCCACACATGTACATCATTGGACTGCCAATGTTTTTGTGCCAAGACTGCCACCCCAACACAGGGACCGAGCCAAAGACAGCTCTCAGTGCCCACTAACAATCAGTAGCCGTAGGACCAGCTCACGATCTACTGACCACTGTCACATCCAATCACAGTGGCCACATGATTGCTGATCCTTCCCAGCTGCCAAAGAAAAACGAAACCATCATTTCTAAGGAAGGTCTCCAACCACTTTAAAAATATTTTTTTGCATGTACTTCTGAACATCTGCAATTTTGTCTATTAGGCCCCATTCACACTTTGGCGATTTGGAATCGTGGACGGAACTGCTGCGATTCTCCCTGCGATTTCAAGTCGCGTGGCAATCGCTGCAAAACGCGCAACCGCCTTTTTGGGCGCCATTCATTCTAAAATGGCACCCCCCCCACACGTGGTGCAATTTTGCCACTAGTATGGCAAACAATCGCGCTGCAATCACCGCAAAGCGTGGTGCTAAAAAAAAATTGCATGAAGCTTGTCACCTAAAAAAGGAGTAAGAGCTGCTTTTGGGTGAAAAGCACACAAAGTAAATGGGCTGCCCCATGCACGACACGCGGAAACCAGACGTAGTGTGAATGTATTTATATATTATTAGATTGTAGCGGCATTACGTTTTCTTTTGGTTATAAAAAGATATGTTTAAAAGAACACCAAACTCACATTTTTTATAGAAAAAAAAATTAAATACATTTAAATATCATAGAATATATAATAAAAATGTAAATATAAGTAGAATGTACCATCTATCTCTCTCTCTTCCTTTGTTTCATCTCTCAAATGCAAACTTTTTCTGCTATTCTCTTGCCGCATACACACGAGCGGACTTTACGGCGGACTTTGCCCGGCGGACTGGATTTCGTCGGACAATTCGATGTGTGTGGGCTCCAGCGGACTTTGTTTGCTCAAAAGTTGGACGGAATTAGATTTGAAACTTGTTTAAAATTTATCCGTTGAAATCGAGTCCAGTCGAAAAGTCCGCCGTCTGTATGCTAGTTCGACGGACAAAAAGCCACGCTAGGGCAGCTATTGGCTACTGGCTATGAACTTCCTTGTTTTAGTCCGGTCGTACGTCATCACGTACGAATTCGACGGACTTTGGTGGATTGTGTGTAGGCAAGTCCGTTCATTCAGAAAGTTCGTCGTAAAGTACGTCGAAAAATCCGCCGGACAAAGTCCGCCGTAAAGTCCGCTCGTGTGTACGCGGTATCTGACTTCTTTTTCTAGGATGGCTACATTCGTTCCCTATGCCCCCCCCCTTTTGTATGTAAACATCCTTTTCTTCTCACCTTTAGGCTGCGGCACACTGAATTAATATTTTAGAATGATTGATGTACAGTAAAACAAATGTGAGTTTATTGTCACTTTAATAAAACCTTATTATTATTATTTATTTATTTATTTATATATTTATTTATTTATTATTATTATTTTTATTATCATGCTGTATAGAACTGAACAAATTGTTGGTGCTATATAAATCCTGTTAAATAATATTCTTATCCCCATCAACAATAATAATGATAATACTAATTATTATTAATATTATTTTATAGCAGTAACAGTTAAAGTAAATACCCCCTTATTATTCTCTTGTCCATTTATTAGCTGCTTAAGAAAACCAATATCACAATTTCTGAAGAAGGTCTTTAACTACTTTAAACTTTTTTACTTTTTTTATTTTTTTCCTTTTTACTTGACATGTACTTTCTGGTTTTCTAAGCATTTGCAATTTTGTCCTAAGCAACTATACCTATATGTTATCTATGGTTGTACATACCTATATATAAATCCTGTAAAATAATGTTATTATTATCCTCATCAACAATAATAATAATAATAATAATAATAATAATAATAATAATAATAATTATTATTATTATTATTATTATTTTATAGCAGTAATATTTAAAGTAAATACCCCCTTATTATTTTCCTGTCCATTTATTAGCTGCTTAAGAAAACCAATATCAGAATTTCTGATGAAGGTCTTTAACTACTTTAAACTTTTTTACTTTTTTTTACTTTTTACTTGACATGTACTTTCTGGTTTTCTAAGCATTTGCAATTTTGTCCTAAGCAACTATACCTATATGTTATCCATGGTTGTACATAACTATATATAAATCCTGTAAAATAATGTTTAAATTATTATTATTTGTATTATTATTATTTTATAGCAGTAATATTTAAAGTAAATACTCCCTAGTTATTTTCCTGTCCATTCATTAGCTTTCTGAAGAAAACCAATATAATAATTTCTGATTCTGGTCTTTAACTACTTCAAACTTTTTTACTTTTTACTTGGCATGTACTTTTTGGTTTTCTAAGCATTTGCAATTTTGTTCTAAGCAACTATACCTATATATCTATGGTTGTACATAACTATATATTTTAGAAATAGCCCTAATTCTAAATCTCTCCCCCCCCCCCATTTCTAATCAGAAAAAGAGATATTAAATGTGTACTAACCTGGTTAAATAAAAGGCGAAATTCAGGAGGACGGTATAAAATAACATGATAGGACCGTGCAATGCTCTCTTCGGTTTCAGCCTCCTCTGCTCTCTTAGGTTTATTAGTGTCACACAAAGTAGAAAGTTAAACTAAAGTGACCAAATTCAGCAAGTCCAACAATGTGGACACAGCCTCTTCCATATTAATGATATCAGAGCGCCACCTAGTGGTGAAGTGCTGCACTGATCAGTTGGGTCAATATAAAGATCAATAAGAGAGTTAATTATAAATATAACAAAAGCAATTAGGTTGAATTAGTAAAGCATTTGAGGCTCATCATTTGCAAAATTAATGAGAGTAAATAAGGTGAATCTGTGTTCTACTGTATGTAGAGGGAAAAAAAATCTGACAGCAGTTTAATTAAAAAGAAAAAAGGATTGGCTTTCGCTATCCATTGATCTGTCAACCAAAGAGCATTAGAATCAATATTTAAATCCTAAAGATTATCTAAATTTTAAAACAGTTCCAGGTAGGGGGTGCTCTTGCGCGTGCCGCCACCTGCTCGCTTCCTGTGTCATTACACACAGCGGAAGCCGATCGGCGGGTGTCGGGTAGTGCGCTGGCACCCGCTAATTGTCGGACAGAGAGACAGAACTGCGATCCGCCTAGGTAAACAAGGCAGATCTCAGTTCTGAAAGGGGGGGAAGCAGGGGCGGCCAGTCCATTAAGGGCACACGGGCGCCGCCCCCTCTCTCCATTTACACCCTCTATGTAGAATGAATAGATTCATGTATTGCACTCACAGTCCACCCAGATGTGTTAGAAAAGTAAATTAATATTTGCTTTTCTAACACTGAACCGCTTCTCTGCCAATCAGATAGCGCGTGTCTGATACCCGTCACCTGATTGGCTGAAAGAACAGCCGCTGCTATTGGATGCCTAGCAGGAAGCAAGAAGAGAGCGCAGAGGACACAATTCGCTGCTGCCTGACCTGCCACCAAGATGGGGTAAGTGCCAGTCAGACAGCGGGCGAGCAGTCACAGTGGCTGCATTTGATGGGCACAATGGCCGCATTTGATGGCACAGTGGGTGCAATTGACTGGCACAGTGGCTGCATTTGATGTGGCATAGTGGCTGCATTTGATGGGCACAGTGGCTGCATTTTATGGGGCACAGTGGCTGCATTTGATGGGACACAGTGATTACATTTGATGGCACAGTGGCTGCATTTGATGGGCACAGTGGCAGCATTTGATGGGCACAATTAATGCATTTGATGGCACAGTGGCCGCAATTGATGGCACAGTGGCTGCATTTGATGGGCACAGTGGCGGCAATTGATGGGCACAATGACTGCATTTGATGGCAAAGTGGCTGCAATTGATGGGCACAGTGGCTGCAATTGATGGGCACAATGACTGCATTTGAAGACACAGTGGCTCAATTGATGGGCACCGTGGCTGCATTTGATGGGCACAGTGGCTGCAATTGATGGGCACAGTGGCTGCAATTGATGGGCACAATGACTGCATTTGATGGCACAATGGCTCAATTTATGGGCACCGTGGCTGCATTTGATGGGCACAGTGGCTGCAATTGATGGGCACAGTGGCTGCAATTGATGGGCACAATGACTGCATTTGAAGACACAGTGGCTCAATTGATGGGCACAGTGGCTGCATTTGATGGCACAGTGGCTGCAATTGATGGACACAGTGGCTGCATTTAATGGGGCACAGTAAGTTCATGACCAGGCTATTTTTTGCCATACGGCACTGCGTTACTTTAACTGACAATTGCATGATCGTGCGATGCTGTACCCAAAAAAAAATGATGTCCTTTTTTCCCCATAAATAGAACTTTCTTTTGGTCATTTTTGATCTCCTCTGCATTTTTTTTTTTGGGGGGGGGGGGGGGGGGGGGTTCACTATAAACAAAATTTTGAAAAAAAAAATTTGCTAGTGTGAATATTTGGGCAGGAAAAGGTGGAGATTTGAGCAGTGTGTGGGGACCCTGAGCATTGTGCATCCAATCAAATCAAATATTTGCTGAGTTTACAACAAAGAGAAGCTCTGTGTGTAATCTGTTTGTATGGACTTAGACTGGCCTCATATAGCGAGGTTAAATATTGACAGCTTACTGGAAGACTTTTTTTTTTTTACTTCACTATTGTGTTAAAATTTTGAGATCTGCAGATATCAAATAAAGGAACACAATGAGGACTGCTGAGAGGTGACAAAGGTTTAGGACTTGTAACTAGAAAATACTGTACATTACAGTGGTGGCTCAAAATGTTTGGGGGGGGGGGGGGGGCACAAACAAACTAAAAAATTCTGAAAAAAAAACCCCATAAATTGCAGCCTCACTGTGCCCATCAAATGCAGCCACTGTGCCCATCAAATGCTGCCACTGTGCCCATCAAATGCAGCCACTGTGCCATCAATTGCAGCCACTGTGCCCATCAAATGCTGCCACTGTGCTCATCAATTGCAGCCACTGTGCCCATCAAATGCAGCCACTGTGCCATCAATTGCAGCCACTGTGCCCATCAAATGCTGCCACTGTGCTCATCAATTGCAGCCACTGTGCCCATCAAATGCAGCCACTGTGCCATCAATTGCAGCCACTGTGCCCATCAAATGTAGCCACTGTGCCCATCAAATGCTGCCACTGTGCCCATCAAACGCAGCCACTGTGCCCATCATATGCTACCACTGTGCCCATCAATTGCAGCCACTGTGCCCATCAAATGCTGCCACTGTGCCCATGAAATGCAGCCATTGTGCCCATCAATTGCCACTACTGTGCCCATTATTGCCGCCACTATGCCCATGAAATGCAGCCACTGTGCCCATCAAATGCAGCCGCTGTGCCATCAAATGCAGCCACTGTGCCCATCAATTGCAGCCACTGTGCCCATCAAATACCGCCACTGTGCCCATCAATAGGTGTCCAATCACAGTGCCTGGCATTCCAGCCAATCAGGTGACGGGTAACCTGATTGGCGGAGAGGTGGTTCAGTGTTAGGAAAGCAAATATTCATTCGCTGTTCTAACACACCTGGGTGAACTGCGAGCGCCAAGCTCTAATCAGGTGCTTCAAAAACACCCCCCGCCGCTGTAATTCAGGCACCTGGCGCCGGAAAAGGGGGTGGCAGCGGCGGCCATGGATAGATTCATGCAATGCATGAATCTATCCATTGGTGATATGGGGGTGGCTGGAGAGAGGGGGCGGCATTATAACAATGTATGGGGGAGTCTGAAAATTCTCTCTACAACTTCAATTGCATATTAATGTTTACTAACAGATACTGAATTGCATAGGTGTGCGCACAGGGTGTGCCGGGTGTGCCCAGGCACACCCTAATCACCCTGTGCACATTAGTGTTATCGCTCTGTGTAGCAGCAGTAACAGGGGAAAGATCTCCCTCTTACTGGCTCTGCCATTAGAGAAGTGTTTATGCTCTTCTCTTTTACTGTGCCAGCAGGGAGATCAATGTGCCAGGGTCATATATATGTAGACACCCACACACACATGTGTGTTTGAGCTTAGGGTGCACACCCTAATGCAATAGGCTGCGCACACCTATGCTGAATTGTTATTTAGATAAGAAAACTGGTAAAGTAGTACAGATGTAATGCTTTGGATAAGATAGGCAGCTTACTTGTGTAGTGATCTGCTGCCCTCTACTGTCTGTAATTGTAAATGCCTGTGCTTCTATTACACACAGTTAAAGGTGTTGTAAACCTCCATTTTCAATTTGTACCTATAGGTAAGGCTATAATAAGGCTTACCTATGGGTACTGTAAATATCTCCTAAACGTGCGCCGCTTAGGAGACATGTACTCTGTACTGCGCCATTGATGTCATCGTTGCATGTGCTGTGAAGGAACCGCCCTCCGTGCCGTTTCTTCACTAGCGAGTGCCGTGACTGGAGGCTAGAGAATTACTTAGAACCCTCCAAACATATATATATCTATATATTTTTTTTTTAGCAAAGACCCTATAAAATAAAATGTTGGGTGTTGCAATTTTTTATGTCACGCAGTTTTTTGCGCAGCGATTTTTCAACCGCACATATTTTGTAAAAGAAAAACACTTTCATTAGTTAAAAAATAATAAAACACTAAAGTTATCCCAATTTTTTTGTATAATATAAAAGATATTGTTACGCCGAGTAAATTGATACCTAACATGTTACGCTTTAAAATTGAGTCTGCCCGTAGGAATGGCGGCAAACTACGGTGCTTAACCACTTCCCGCCCGGCCTATAGCAAAATGACGGCCGGGAAGTGGTTCAGTTATCCTGACTGGGCGTCATATGACGTCCAGCAGGATAAGCCGCGATCGCGCGCCGTAGAGAGCGTGCAGCACGGCGATCGTAGGTCTGGTGTGTCAGTCTGACGCACCGCAACACCGATCTCGGTAAAGAGCCTCTGAGGAAAGGCTCTTTACCACGTGATCAGCTGTGTCCAATCACAGCTGATCATGATGTAAACAGGAAGAGACGTTTATCGGCTTTTCCTCACTCGCGTCTGACAGAGGAGAGCCGATCGGCTGCTCTCCTGACAGGGGGGGTCTGTGCTGATTTTTTATCAGCATAGCCCCCCTGCGGATGCCTGCCCAGGACCACCAGGGATGCTGCCAGGACCACCAGGGATGCCGCCAGGACCACCAGGGATGCCCACAAAGGACACCCACCAGGTATGCCACCCTGAACCACCAGGGATATGCCAATCAGTGCCCAGGCAGATCCCAATCAGTGCCCAGGCAGATGCCAATCAGTGCCCATCAGCAATGCCTGCCAGTGCCAGTGCCATCAGTGATGCCTATCAGTGCCATCTATCAGTGCCTCCCATAAGTGCTCATCAATGCCGCTTATCAGTGCCACTCATAAGTACCCATCAGTGCCACCTATCAATGCCCATCAGTGCTGCATATCAGTGCCACCTATCAGTGCCGCCTATCAGTGCCCATCAGTGCCACCTCATCAGTGCCACCTCATTGGTGCCACCTCATCGGTGCCGCCTTATCAGTGCCCGTCAGTGAAGGAGAAAACTTACTTATTTACAAAATTTTATAACAGAAACAAAGAAAGACTTTTTTTTTTCAAAATTTTTGGTCTTTTTTTATTTGTGTAGCAAAAAATAAGAACTGCAGAGGTGATCAAATACCACCAAAAGAAAGCTCTATTTGTGGGAACAAAATGATAAAATTTTGTTTGGGTACAGTGTAGCATGACCGAGCAATTGTCATTTAAAAAGTGACAGCGTGGCACGTGCCACTTTGCCGCCGTATATCTAAGTTATATGGTCGGCAAGTGGCTAAAGCAATTCTAAAAAAATATTTTTTCAAATAACAAACATGTTATACTTAACCTGATCCTCCTCTTCTGGGGTCCCCAGCGGGCACTACTCCCCCCCCCCCCCGGCTAAGTGCCCCCATTACTTTAAAGTGACTGAAAACCTTCACATATACCCAGTGCAGCGACTGGCCTCAGGTGATGCACAGAGATTAAATAAATCCTCCTACATACGTTGTACCTGTTTATCTGCGGTCTTCTCGTCTCTACACCCGTTCAAAGTCCAGAATGTAAAAAGCTGGTCTGAGATTTCAGAAAAATGGGGGCGGAGAGCTGAAGTTACGCTCTGCAGAGCTCAGTGAAGAGAGCTCTGAGTGCTGATTAGAGGGAAGGGACACACCCCCTCCCCCTTCACACAGCACACAGGAACAGACCCAAGGCTTTCAATCACAGGCTGCGTGCTGGAGCTCTCCCCACTCATATTTTTTCTTTTCATGTCAGAAAAACTTGTCAGAAGTGACTCATGCTGATAGCTGAGGAAGGAAGCAATAGACAGAAATGACACTTAGTGCTCTGGATGGAGCAGGACCTCTTTCTCAAGGCATGATGTTGTCTATATAGGCACCACTGGGTTCTATCATAGTAACCACTCTTCTATCTTGGCATTCCTGGTAGAATTGTTAAAGGAAGTGTCTCAGACTCTTTTTGGCCTCATCGGCTTGTAAAGCTTTCCAAACCATTCTGCACAATTTTCCATCGTTTTCTGCTCTGTAATACTCAGATTTTAGAGCCTGCTTTACTTCAGTGAGACTTTGCAGCTTCGAAATATTACATTTTGAGGGTTCTCAAATTTGTAAAGATTTAGTCTGAACCACAACTGATCAAACATTTCATAAATTTGCTTATCTCTACCTGTGTTTTGGCAAGTGTTTTAACCCTTCCACACCCCATCTAGAACAAGGGTCTCCCCGGGGGGGGGGGGGAGTTTACTGTCCTTCAGACTTTGAGTGGCCAGCATAAGTAGAAAATGCCTTTAAGTCAATGGGAGTAAACAATGCCCCATTATTGGTATCAGAGGGAGGAATAGTGCCTCATTGTTGGTATCAGGGGAAGGATATAGTCCCCCATTATTGCTATCAGTAGGAAGTATAGTGCCCTGCCGTTGGTGTCAGTGGGAAGAATAGTGCCCCATTGCTGTGGTCAATGGGTAGGAATAATGCCCTATTTTTAGGGTGAATGGGTAGGAATAGTGCCCTTTTGTTGGAGTGAATGGGTAGGAATAATGCCCTATTTTTAGGGTGAATGGGTAGGAATAGTGCCCTTTTGTTGGGGTGAATGGGTAGGAATAGTGCCCTATTTTTGGGGTCAATGGGCAGGAATAGTGCCCTATTGTTGGGGTCAATGCGTAGAAATAGTGCCCTATTGTTGGGGTCAATGGTTGGGAATAGTGCCTTATTGTTGGGGTGAATGGGTAAGAATAGTACCCCATTGTTGGCGTCAATGGGTAGGAAAAGTGCCTATTTTTGGGGTCAATGGGTAGGAATAGTACCCCATTGTTGCGGTCAATGGGTAGGAATAGTGCCCTATTGTTGGAGTCAGTGGGTAGGAATAGTGCCCTATTGTTGGAGTCAATGGGTAGGAATAGTGCCCTATTGTTGGGGTCAATGGATAGAAATAGTGCCCTATTGTTGGGGTCAATGGTTAGGAAGAGTGCCTTATTTTTGGGGTCAATGGGTAGGAATAGTACCCCATTGTTGGGGTCAATGGGTGGGAATAGTGCCCTATTGTTGGAGTCAATGGGTAGGAATAGTGCCCTATTGTTGGGGTAAATGGGTAGGAATAGTGTCTTATTGTTGGGGTGAATGGGTAGGAATAGTGCCCTATTTTTGGGGTGAATGGGTAGGAATAGTGCCCTATTGTTGGGGTGAATGGGTAGGAATAGTGCCTTATTGTTGGGGTGAATGGGTAGGAATAGTGCCCTATTTTTGGGGTGAATGGGTAGGAATAGTGCCCTATTGTTGGCGTCAATGGGTAGGAATAGTGCCCTATTGTTGGGGTCAATGGGTAGGAATAGTGCCTTATTGTTGGGGTGAATGGGTAGGAATAGTGCCCTATTGTTGGCGTCAATGGGTAGGAATAGTGCCCTATTTTTGGGGTGAATGGGTAGGAATAGTGCCCTATTGTTGGGGTCAGTGGGTAGAAATAGTGCCCTATTGTTGGGGTCAATGGTTGGGAATAATGCCTTATTGTTGGGGTGAATGGGTAGGAATATTGCCCTATTGTTGGAGTCAATGGGTAGGAATAGTGCCCTATTTTTGGGGTGAATGGGTAGGAATAGTGCCCTATTGTTGGGGTCAGTGGTTGGGAATAATGCCTTATTGTTGGGGTCAATGGGTGGGAATATTGCCCTATTGTTGGAGTCAATGGGTAGGAATAGTGCCCTATTGTTGGGGTTAGTTGGTAGGAATAGTGCCTCATTGTTGGTGTGAATGGGTAGGAATAGTGCCCTATTTTTGGGGTGAATGGGTATGAATAGTGCCCTATTGTTGGGGTGAATGGGTAGGAATAGTGCCTTATTTTTGGGGTGAATGGGTATGAATAGTGCCCTATTTTTGGGGTGAATGGGTAGGAATAGTGCCCTATTTTTGGGGTGAATGGGTAGGAATAGTGCCCTATTGTTGGAGTCAATGGGTAGGAATAGTGCCCTTATTGTTGGGGTGAATCGGTAGGAATAGTGCCTTATTGTTATGGTGTATGGGTTGGAATTATGCCCTATTGTTGGTGTTAGTGGAAGTAATAGTGCCTCGTATCAGTGGAAGGAATAGTGCCCCAAGGGCCTGATAAAGGCAAGCAAAGGGCCACATCTGACCCTCAGGCCACAGTTTGGAGACCACTGATCTAGAACAACAGACACACTTTAAAGTGAACCTGACCTGGCCTAACAGCGTTAGGTGTTTTGTGTTTCCAAACCAGCCAACAGTTCAAAGATTTAAGGTTTTTTCTGTCTGTATCCCCATTGGTGTCCCAAAAGGACATGAGAGTCAGAAGGAGGAACCACGGCATGCAGCACAAGACCAGGAAATCAGCAATATCCCAGAATTAATGGCGGTCTCTCTTCACGACAACAGATCAGAAGCAGTGCAGCACTGGGAGAGGCGAGAGTTAACTATCATCTTTGCAGAAAAGCCCTTTATTTTATACATTTATTTTGGTGACAGAATCATTTTAAAGTAACAATGTAAAATGTAGGACATCACCAATGGACTGAAAATAATAAATTATAATTTTACCAGAATCTGAGATGAAATTTGTCCTTTATATGCAGGAGAAAAGTCAAGTTATCGTTCAGCCAGAGCTGGGCAGTAATTCCTGTTTATGGCCAATTGGTGTCAGTGAACATTGAAGGTTTTATGGATTTGATTGATCTGAACCATCTCCAAGCAAAGACAAAAAATGGAGAAAACCTAATAGGCGGCCAAGCAGATCAAAGATTAAAAGAGTACGAATGTCAGATGTGTTTTGAGGGAATATGAAAGTAATTTTTAGGGGTGAATGCTACAAGCTCACAGTTTTCTAAAATCTTTCTGACCATAACGAGTCATCAGGAGGTCCCCCTTTAAAATATCTGGTGTTGGATAGTCTGTTCTGCTTCTTATCTTGGTGCTGGCCCAAAGGAGGCAACTTCCTGAGGAGCGACGATCATAGGTTGGCACGTATCACGGGTGCAAACTGATATGTAAGGATAGATCACCCCCTAATCCACGTGCCCGGCTCCTAATCTCCATGCAGGGTGTCAGACACATGGATTTCAATTCTTTTTCTTTTTTTGAAGCAAATGATTAGAGTCTGAGGCTCTAATTGGTTTCAAAAAGGGTGGGCTCAGGGCACAGAGCTCTGCGCCCCGAGTCCACCCACTTGTGTGACAAATTAATATTCGTTATTGTCTTCCTGCTTCTCCTCCCAGCCAATCAGGAAGCGGGTCTTGAGACCCGATTGGTCAGGGAGTCTTAGGACCTGCTTCCTGATTGGCTGGGAAGAGAAGCAACGGCCCCAGCTCTTCCCTCCACAAGCTGCGGGCCATGTGCAGCGAGGAGCAGCAGGTGGAGGGGCAGCAACAGCCTCTTTCAGGAGCCCAACCCCGGACCCAGCACGAACACCACTACCCCATCATTCTCCCCGAACCTCTACCGAAGCAACAGTGGGAGGAGGCCGCCCAGAGCCAAGCAAGAGCAGCAACCCAGGGGGCTTCGTGGTCTCCCCCAAACACCGGCTCATCAAGATTGACAGCTGCGGCTGGACTGACAGCGGGGGGGGGGTGTCACCAGCCACTTGGGGAGCACGGCCATCACCTGGAGCCCGACGGTGGTCAGCACAGGGATGAGCAAGAGCGAGGAGAACACCAAGGACAAAAAGGATAAGGTAAGGCCATGGATCGCCACCTTTCCGTCTGATGTCTGCCTGCATCTGGCACACGGGGGACATAGAACCTGGTCACACCACCCCTGCTGGGCCTGCACACCTCTCATTTTAATCATCATTGGGGTCTGCCTATCCCCCCACCCTTTAGGGGGAGTGAGGGGGCCAGGTTTGTTTGTTCAAAAAAATTGAGCAGCCGCCACTGTTGGGATGTAAACCTAGGAACTCTGCTGTGTCTGGCAGTAACTCTTTTAGCCAAGCCACCTGAGATACTGGACAGTTCCCTTTGGATCCCTCAGACCAGGGGTCTCCAAACTGCGGCCCTGGGGCTGGATGCGGCCCCTTGCTTGCCTTTATATAGACCCATGGGGCACTGTTCTATCCACTTACACCAACAATGGGGCACTAATCCTCCAACTGACACCATCAAAAGGGCACAGTTCCTTCCATTGACACCAATGATGGGGCACAAACAGGATTCGTTTTGTTGATACCAACGATGGGGCACTAGTCCTCCCACTGACACCAAAGATATGGTATTGTTTACTCCCACTGGACACCTGGATATTTTCTACTCGAAATGGCCCTAGTCCAGGCCCCCTTAAAACCTGAAGGACAGTAAACTGGCTAAAAAGTTTAAAGACCCCTGCTTTAGACATGAACTTCGTAAGCTATGAACTTTAAGCCATGTCTTTGCACTTCCTGTTTGCCAGATTATTGTGCTCTCTCCAGCCAATATCTCGCTCTCGTCTCTCCTGCTGCCGTCCGTATCTTTACTACCACTCGTTACCGACCTTTGACTTGCTCCTCGACTACACTGATGATTGATCCCTCCCAACCTGCAACAACTTGTTACTGACCTCTGGCTTGTTTACTGACTATGCTTCTGCCTGATCTTTACCTGCTATATCTGCTACCGGACCCGGGCTTGCTCACCTCCTGGAGAGGCGATCCTCAGGACTGTGACCTGATACTAACATGAAGCAAAACCCATCTCCACCATCAGGAGCTCTGGTGAACACTGGTTAGTGCTTAGATCCCGCACCTCAGGTGAGCCTGTGTCATCCGCCAGAGTTGAATGCTTGTGTATTCATGCGGTTGGCCTCTGTACTTCTATAGCTACTGAACTCCAAGCCTGACCCCTAACCGTGACAGAAGGGAAGGCTGAACGTCAGATTTAAACTCTACCTCTCCTGTCACTAAGCCTCAGTCTCAATAAGGGGTGGAGTTTGGCACTGTAGGGGGGTGGGTCTTAGCGGCAGGGGTGGTGTTTAATATTGACTTGGAAAAGTCAGGGTCTTGTGTATAGCCTGCATCTATTATCCAGGGCAGCTCCATATGGATGTAAAGACTGACACTAGTACTTGAAGGGACCACAAGAACTTTTACTTTACCCCCTATTGCCAGTTTTTATCTCAAGTCAATATTTCCATTAGAAATCACGAGAAAGAAAATTGAGAAACTGATCAGCAGCCCAAAAAAAAAAAGGAAAGAAAAAACCAAATCCTCCAAGACATTTTTTCTAGCAAATATAAACATAAATTTCCAGCCAGTATAAATTTGGGTTCAGTAAAGCGCTACAAAGAGATATATGACACGCTCCCATCGCGAGGTACAATCCGAAATCTCATTTCACATAATTGATGAAGCCCCCCTTTACATATCTATCATTCAGTGCGGATAGGAGATGCAGCCAGTTTACCGACGCGCCTTCCCTTACTTTAAATAATCCATTGACTTCACACCAGATCGCAACATTGATATCACAGACGTAATTATTTTCATAAATCATTTTTCCGTTCTTCTCATCTCAACAAAAAAAAGGAAAAAAACTTTGATCATATTAATTGTGTTCGCCCAGCAGAACTGAACTCACAGCCGTGACTTTAATTAATAATATTGATTTGCAGCTATAAAAGCGTTCCTGAGAGTCATCGCCGAATACAGAACGATATGCACGACCTGATTAATGAACGCCGTTATTAGCGGAGTGCGACTAACGGAAAACGGCGACAACAACCGGGAGAATAAACAATACATGTCATTGTCTTTAATTCTCTTATTGTTAATAAAATAGAGATTACAAATTAAAAGGCATCGTGTTGAACATGTTATGGAAGAAGGGGAATCGGGACAATCATAGGACTCGCAAAAAGATTGATATAGTGCAGACTCAGAGCAGTTCTCCAGAATTAAAGTATTCCCTACCAGCAAACTTCTATTTGTAGCACCCTCTAGTGTGCAACTAAATTAGTACAGGCAAATTCACAGTCAGGTCCATAAATATTGGGACATCGACACAATTCTAATCTTTTTGGCTCTATACACCACCACAATGGATTTGAAATGAAACAAACAAGATGTTCTTTAACTGCAGACTTTCAGCTTTAACTTGAGGGTATTTACATCCAAATCAGGTGAACAATGTAGGAATTACAACAGTTTGTATATGTGCCTCCCACTTTTTAGGGGCCAAAAGTAATGGGACAGATTAACAATCATCCATCAAACTTTCACTTTTTAATACTTGGTTGCAAATCCTTTGCAGTCAATTACAGCCTGAAGTCTGGAACACATAGACATCACCAGACGCTGGGTTTCATCCCTGGTGATGCTCTGCCAGGCCTCTACTGCAACTGTCTTCAGTTCCTGCTTGTTCTTGGGGCATTTTCCCTTCAGTTTTGTCTTCAGCAAGTGAAATGCATGATCAATCGGATTCAGGTCAGGTGATTGACTTGGCCATTGCATAACATTCCACTTCTTTCCCTTAAATAACTCTTTGGTTGCTTTCGCAGTATGCTTCGGGTCATTGTCCATCTGCACTGTGAAGCGCCGTCCAATGAATTCTGAAGCATTTTGCTGAATATGAGCAGATAATATTGCCCGAAACACTTCAGAATTCATCCTGCTGCTTTTGTCAGCAGTCACATCAATAAATACAAGAGAACCAGTTCCATTGGCAGCCATACATGCCCACGCCATGACACTACCACCACCATGCTTCACAGATGAGGTGGTATGCTTTGGATCATGAGCAGTTCCTTTCCTTCTCCATACTCTTCTCTTCCCATCACTCAGTACAAGTTGATCTTGGTCTCATCTGTCCATAGGATGTTGTTCCAGAACTGTGAAGGCTTTTTTAGATGTTGTTTGGCAAACTCTAATCTGGCCTTCCTGTTTTTGAGGCTCACCGATGGTTTACATCTTGTGGTGAACCCTCTGTATTCACTCTGGTGAAGTTTTCTCTGGATTGACTTTGACACACATACACCTACCTCCTGGAGAGTGTTCTTGATCTGGACAACTGTTGTGAAGGGTGTTTTCTTCACCAGGGAAAGAATTCTTCGGTCATCCACCACAGTTGTTTTCCGTGGTCTTTTGTTGTGGTTTGTTTTCTTTTGGTGTTGCTGAGCTCACCGATGCATTCTCTCTTTTTAAGGATGTTCCAAACAGTTGATTTGGCCACACCTAATGTTTTTGCTATCTCTCTGATGGTTTTTTTTTTTTTTTCAGCCTAATGATGGCTTCCTTCACTGATAGTGACAGCTCTTTGGATCTCATATTGAGACTTGACAGCAACATATTCCAAATGCAAATAGCACACTTGAAATGAACTCTGGACCTTTTATCTGCTCCTTGTAAATGGGATAATGAGGGAATAACACACACCTGGCCATGGTACAGCTGAGCAGCCAATTGTCCCATTACTTTTGGTCCCTTAAAAAGTGGGAGGCACATAAACAAACTGTTGTAAGTCCTACACCGTTCACCTGAATTTGGATGTAAATACCCTCAAATTAAAGCTGAAAGTCTGCAGTTAAAGCACATCTTGTTTGTTTCATTTCAATTCCATTGTGGTGGTGTATAGAGCCAAAAAGATTAGAATTATGTCGATGTCCCAATATTTATGGACCTGACTGTATGTATGACATGGTTAGTTGTGAGCCTGAAATTAGGTCAGAATGCAATATTCCCCATGCACAGGGCTTTTTTTTCTCAGAGAATAGGTGCAGGATTTCCCCCCTTCTGAGTCACCCTTCGTCTCTGGCCCCTACCCACCTCTGAGAATTGTCTCTTGGCTCCACCCCCTACCCATCTCCCAGTACCGCCCCATTTAGAGAATACAGAACCAAGTCTCATTTTTTTGCTACTAAGTAATTTGTATGGAATTTGATAGACCCCACCCCAGCAATAATAGACTCCCCCAGCATCAAAAGATCCCACCACAGCAACAATAGATCCCCCACCTCCCATCAGCAAAATACCACCCTAGCAACAATAGACCCTCAGCAGTAACAGATATCCCAGCAGCCATCTTCAATAGACCCTCCAGCAGCCAGCAACAATAGACCTCTCCCTCAACAATAGATCCCCCCCAGCAACTATTGACACCCCAGCAACATAAGACCCCCCCAGCCAACAACAATAGACCCCCACAAAAAAATAGATCCCCACCAGCAACAATAGATCCCCCAGCAGCCAGCATCAATATACCCTCCAGCACACCTTGCCATAAAATACATTCAGTGTTGGAGGTGCCGGAACTGCGTTCCCCCACGTTCCTGCTGAAAAAAAGCCCTGTCCATGCACACAATTAGAGAATACAGAACCCATTTAGAGAATATGGGTTCCATATTCTCGCCCCATTTAGAGAATACAGAACCAAGTCTCCATTTAGAGAATACATTTAGAGAATACAGAACCAAGTCTCATTTTTTTGAGAATACAGAACCAAGTCCCATTTAGAGAATACAGAACCAAGTCTCATTTTTTTTGCTACTAAGTAATTTGTATGGAATTTGATAGACCCCACCCCAGCAATAATAGACTCCCCCAGCATCAAAAGATCCCACCACAGCAACAATAGATCCCCCACCTCCCATCAGCAAAATACCACCCTAGCAACAATAGACCCTCAGCAGTAACAGATATCCCAGCAGCCATCTTCAATAGACCCTCCAGCAGCCAGCAACAATAGACCTCTCCCTCAACAGTAGATCCCCCCCAGCAACTATTGACACCCCAGCAACATAAGACCCCCCAGCCAACAACAATAGACCCCCACAAAAAATAGATCCCCACCAGCAACAATAGATCCCCCAGCAGCCAGCATCAATATACCCTCCAGCACACCTTGCCATAAAATACATTCAGTGTTGGAGGTGCCGGAACTGCGTTCCCCCACGTTCCTGCTGAAAAAAAGCCCTGTCCATGCACACAATTATGGAAATGGCTGTAATAATGCTGGGTGCTGTAATGACCACTGACTGGAAACTGTAGACAATCTGAGTTGAGAAATGTCATCAGCACACCTATGATTCCTCAAAAGGGTCCAAAGCTTTATTCACATGGTCACACGGTACACATACGGCAACGTTTCAGAGCCATGCAGGACTCCTTCCTCAGGCAGGGCATCCTCAGGAGCCCTGCTTGTCTCAGAAATGTTGCTGTATGTGTACCGTGTGACCATGTGAATAAAGCTTTTGGACCCGTCTGAGGAATCCTTGGTGCGCTGATGAAATTTCTCCATTGTTTCTCCCCAGTGGGGGTTCCCGCTATGGCCGGCGCTATCGCTAGGCGAACTTGGCAGCCGTCTAGGGCATACTGTTGCCCAGGATGCAGCCACAGCCACTGGTTTCCCTACTCTCCACCGGCTTCTTAACACTCCCATCCCATGGCGTTCCCACACAGTGCTCCATTCATAAGGCGGTATGATGAGGTATTTTAGTAGTGAAATCTTGTATTGCCGTTATTGCCGGCAGCCGCCAGCATCCTTAACAACCAGTAACTGTCACGGTTGCTAAGGAGAAGGCGGCTGCCGTGTCCTTAACGACGAATGAATCATCAGCCACCCAATCCTGAACAACCATGTTGTTTTACTTAAAAAATGTTGAAATTTTTTTTTTTTTTTTGGGGGGGGGGGGGAGGGGTGTAAGTAGTTTGTCTTGCCTAGGGAGCTCAAAATAGTCTAGCACCTGCCCTGGTTCCCGCGATTAGCTGCAGGAGGCAGACCCATTGAAAGAAATGAGGAAGCGGTCGGCTCTCGCAGCCAATCGAGGTTGATAACATCTAATTGCTCATGGAGCAATTACCTGCATTTGATTGGCCCTGGATGCAAGCAGATTGCATCCAGGGTCGATCACTTGCGTGCGATTGTGGCATGACTGATTACTTGCAAGTGGCTGTGATTATCTGCCAGAGCCGTCAACCTTTCATTGCTTTCAATGGGGCTGCCTCCCGCAGGTAATCGGGGAAACCCCCACTGGGGTTCTTGCAAATAATCGCAGGTAGGGTACATTCACAGCTCGTACAGTATATTAGTATAAGGAACTGAAAGAATTTAGGCCCTATTCACATACTGAGTAGCGGCAGCAAGCCTTTCCGCTTGCTATTTTTGTAGCGCAATTTTCACGCGATACCATGTGTTGTGCAGAGGGCAGCCCATTCTCTTCAATGGGCTGCCCTATGCGTGCTTGTCGCTCAAAAGAAGCCCCTTCTCTTTTTTGGGGCAACAAGCGTAGCACATTTTTAAACATGCATTTCACCGCGATTGTCATGCAAAAAACATGGCAGAATCGCACCGCGTTCGGGGGGCTATTAAGAACAATGACACCCAAACGTGCATTGCACATTTTGCCTCAATTTGGAAATTAGGCACTGTTTACATATTGCATAGGGGGGAAGGAGCGTTAACGTTGAACGATTTTCACACGATTCCCCTTATCGTGCATAGGGCAGCCTTACTTCAATGGGCTGCCCTATGTGCGTTTGTCGCCCCAAAAGCAGATTCTGCTCCATTTTTTTTGGACGACAAGCTTAGCATGATTTTTAAACGTTCCTTTTTGAAAAAATCCTACTACGTTTGGGGCGCCGTTAGGAATAATGGCACCCAAATGCGCCTTTCCCCTTTCTCCGCTCTCAGGCTGAATTCACACCTGAGCGTAGCGTCTTTGGGTGCTTTTCCGGCGTTTTTATGCGCAATTTTGGTGCGTTTTTGTGTGACTTTGTGCGTTTGTGTGCAGCGTTTTTGGGCTTTGCCATTTTTTTAAATTACCCAATAGAGAAAACTGTTATCTGTTGCATCATTTGTTGCTAGGTATTTCAGTTTTTTTAGCTTCTCCATTAGCTTTTATATTTTTTTTATTATTATTCATTTATTATGATGTTTTTTCGTTAGGGTAAGGGGTTCGAGTTCAGTTTAGGTTAAGGTTAGGATTAGGAGTTGGGGTTAGGGTTTTTATTATTATTTTTATTTATTTATTTATTTTTTTCATTTTATTTATTATTGTACAAATATTAATAAATTAATAAATAAATGTAAAAAAAAATACACAAATAAAAATCATAAATAATAAGATTTTTTTTTTTTTTATAAATGAATACTAAGTAACAATAAATAAATAAATAACCTTTACCTTTAACCCTTACCCCTTAAAAAAATAAAATAATAATAAATAACTAAACACCCTAACCCTAACACAAAATACATTATTATTTTTATTATTATTATTAATATTGTATTTTTTTGTTTGAGTCTGGGTGTTTATTGTTATTTTATTATTATGATTATTAATAATAATCATAATAATAATGTATTTAATATTTTTTATTATTATTCGTATAACGAATATGAATTTACCCGAAGTTACGAATTATCCCGTCCCATTCACTTATATGGGAATCCCCAGCCATGTAAGCAAAAGTGGGGATAGTTAAAAAAAAATCATGTGGTTCCCCTCCAATTCATACCAGGCTCTTTAGGTCTGACATGAATTTTAAGGAAGACCCCACAAAAAAAACCAAAAAAAAAAAACGTGAGAGTCCCTTCCCCCCTCCCCAAATTCTATACCAGACCCTGTCTGGTCTGGTAAGGATTTTAAGGGGAGCAAAAAAATGTCACACCAGACCCTTAACCGAACATGAAGCCTGACTGGACAGCAAAGGGGGGGTGAGAATGTAGCCCCCCAACCTCCTGAACGATAACAGGCCAGATGGTCTCGATAGGGGTACTTTGTTGGGGGGCAGTTCCCTGGCAAAGCACCTTGTCCCCATGTTAATGAAGATAAGGGCCTCTTTCCACAACCCTGGCTCGGTGGCTATGGGGGTCTATGGCTAGGGGGTTATCAAAATATGTAAGCCTCCTTTAACTATAAGGAGGCACCCGTCCCTCCCTATGTGAATGAGTATAGGGTGCATAGTACCCCTACTCATTCCCAAAAAAGTTTAAACAGTAAAAGTAAAACACAAACATGTCTTTTGACAAGTCCTTTAATAAAAGAAAAAACAAAAAAGTCCCACATCGAACATCACCATCAACCACATCATCCAGCAATGTAGATTCACATCAATCACAATGCCCAATGTCCGCTAAAAGAAAAACAAAAAGAAAAACAAAACATGAGACACATTGGGGAGCGACTTTCTTACCCCACCAACAAAATGGCCGCTATGCTAAATTTGATTGGGTCTTTAGGGGGGAGGTTTTCCCTCGCCCTCTATTTAATGATGGCTCAGTCTAGCTGGAGATGAGGTCCTTGATCACGCCCTATGGGAGGGCGTTGATGCAATTTCTGGTATTACTGACGTCACTTCCGGTCTGGTGGAACGCATGCCAGGAACGGCGTTCTTAAACATACAACTCCATGATTGTGCCTGTTTTGATCTTACTTTTTGTAAGTACCCATCCCCTTATGCAATAAAAAACGTTTTAATAGTACTTCACTATCAGGTCCATTCTTTCTCATTTACTGGGTACCTGTTTGTCCGGCTGAGAACCATTCTAAAAGAATCTTTGACCTGATGATCTGACACCAATCCACCATCCCTGGATATTACTATCAAGCTATAATTGACCCCCAGACTGAAAAGCTGGGTGTCATCTGGATCTGGTGAGTGGGGACACATGAGGGGGATGTTGTGTACACCTGAATATCTCTGAAGCATGTTGCATTTCCTTCACTTTGGATTGGAGCACTTTAGTCACGATTTTTTGGACTTTGTTTTGTTTATTGTATATTTGTTTGTTTTTTTCACTGTTAATGTGTTTGCAAGCGCTATATTATCTATTTACATTTTTTTCAAGTGACCAGCACTTTGTGTATAGCAGCTGTTTTTATTTGAATTTTTTTTTTGTTTTACACACCATTAGCGCAAGTATATATTTAGTAGTATATATTTTCACATTGGGGATTGATTTACTAAATCGAAAGAACAATAATCTGAAAATTCGAAAGAACGAAAATCCAAAAATAAGAACCAAAATTCGAAAGAACGATAATCCGAAAATAAGAAAAAAAAATCCGAAAGAACAAATAACAAGTGATTGATGGTGATGTTCATTGTGGGACTTTTTAAAAAAAAAAATTTCTATTAAATGATAACACACTAGGGCTGGCATGCGCTCTCTCTTGTCTTTATATATTTTCAGGGTGCACCTTTATGCTGAAGACTTGCAAAGGTATTTAGCCGATCTCTGGTCTCGGTACCTGTGGTCTGAGCAGCAGTTAGATTCAGAGGATCTGAGAGTATCCACTCCTAAGGTAGATGAGGTACAAGGCAACACAGGACAGAGGGTCAAACCAGTTAAAATAACTTTCTGTCAATGAAGTCCACAAGATAAGCATATATTTGACTCTTCTATTGGTATCTCTGTTAACATGAATCACTGAAACATCCACATTGGGTATGGACATAGGCGTGCGCACAGGGTGTGCCAGGTGTGCCTGGGCACACCCTAATCGCCTTGTGTGGTGCATATTCCCCCCTGTTTAGACCACTGATATTTCGTCCCCAAAAAAAAATGTTACAAAATAAAATAATTTATTTAAAAAAAAAAAAAAAAAACTAATGACACTGTCCACTGCCCTACTGACACCATCAGTACATATACACATGCATATGTATTTGAGCTTTGGGGTGCACACCCTAATGCAAGAGGCTGCGCACACCTATGGGTATGGACCACTTATTGGTGAATCCCTTTTCAAAGCGAAAATGCTTTGGCTGAGTCTTAGGTGGGGCCCAGGATTCAGGTTGTTTCCATAGAGGAAGCATCAAACATTGGGTGTAGTGGGACAGTCTAAAAGACCTAAGACCTATTGCCCCATGAAGCCCTAGTAGACATAGAAGTACTTGTAGACATAGCAGAAACATTGGTGCCAGCCAACAGAGCTAAAATAGACTTCAAAGAAGAATACCCCATGATGATAGGGGTCCCAGGTTGCAGATTACTTTGAGAAAACATATCATGTTTCATACCAGTAAACAACAATGCCCTATGTGTGACAAGTATTCACAAACCTGCTCACCTGGTGCTGATGAGGGTTTCAGGTGGCCGGAGGTAACTGCATCACTGGTGCGCAGTGGAGTGAAGATGGAGACTGGAAATCCATTTGGTGCTTTATGGGTTGTGTGTGTGTGTGTGTGTGTGTGTGTGTGTGTGTGTCAGCACACCACCTAATGGATTAACTCTTAGTGCAGTGACATTTTAAATTGTGCTCAATGGTTCCAATTGCGAAGTAGCTCCTGATGCTTCAGATTGTCTGGCTTTACTCACAGAGATATTCTTCAGAGACAGGGTCACCCCTTAGGCTGTGTCACAGCTCTAGACTTGGTAAGCACTCCGCGGCTAAGGGGTGTGGTTAATTGCTCCCAGGTGCCTATTTAACTTGTTGTAGGACTCAGTCTGAGCGTGCTCAGTTTGAAGCGGTGGAGCTTGGTGTAAGTGGAGCTGGATTAAGTGGGAGTTAAAAACAAGAGTTTAAAACAGGAGGTTATAACAGGGGTCATAGTACCTGTGTAGTGTGAGTATCTGAGTGTTGTCTGAGTAGTGTGTGTGGATCGTTAGTACTTGTGTATTGTGTACCTGTGTATTGTCTTTTCGTGTACCTGTGTATTGTCTTGAGTATTAGTGCCAGGAAGCTAGTTGTTAGGTAATTTGGACAGGGTAAAATCCCCAAATCCTCACTAAATTTAATAGGTACGATGCCCGGCGGGTGTGGAGAGGCGACTCTTTGTACATCTTGCCGCATGTATGCGTTCCTTGATCATCCGATCGAAGGCGAATACTGCTGTGCAAAATGTAAGCACATTGTTTCCCTGGAAGCCCAGGTTCTGAATCTGGGGAAGCAACTGTCAGCACTGAGAAGTCCCTCCATACTAAAGGTGAGCCAGGAACGTACACGGCAGGTGCCGGCAGGGGCCAGCACAGAGGCGGGTGGAGACAAAGAGGTGCAGGCACTAGCAAAGAGTAGATGGGTGACAGTCAGGAGGGGTAGAGGGGGAAGTTCCAGGGAGGCCGATCCAGGACTGGAGCATCCCAATAAGTACGCTCCATTGAGTGACATTGGTGTAACCAGTCAGGGACCAGCACTGCTGGAGATGAGGGACTCTCCTAGCTGCCAGGGGAAGAACTCCTCCAGTGAGAGTGGGGGGGCAGCAAAGGGAAAGGAAAGACAGATTCTGGTGGTAGGGGACTCAATTCTTAGAAGGACAGAGAGGGCAATCTGTAACCAAGACCTGAAGCGCCGAACAGTATGTTGTCTACCGGGCGCTCGGGTTCGGCACATCACGGATCTTGTGGACAGATTACTGGGAGGGGCTGGGGAAGACCCGGCTGTCATGGTGCACGTTGGCACCAATGACAAAGTCAGAGGCAGATGGAGTGTCCTAAAGAACGATTTTAGGGACTTAGGAGCTAAATTGAGGAAAAGGACCTCCAAGGTAGTGTTCTCAGGAATACTACCGGTACATCGAGCCACACCAGAGAGGCAGAGGGAGATTAGGGAAGTAAACAAGTGGCTGAAGAGCTGGTGTAGTAAGGAGGGGTTTGGGTTCCTGGAGGTCTGGGCCGACTTCTCAGTCGGTAACCGGTACTATAGAAGGGACGGACTGCACCTAAATGAGGAGGGTGCAGATCTGCTGGGAATGAAGATGGCCAAAAAGTTAGAGGGGTTTTTAAACTAGGCGATGGGGGGGAGGGTCCAGAGACAGTGATAGCCAGCGCGGAAGATATTCCAGAGGGTAGTATTGGGGGCATTAATGGTAGGTTAACCAAAGCACAAAAACACAAGGTGAGTATAGTAGCAAGTCCAAGTTGCAATCTTGAAACACCCAATACGAGGACAAAATGCGACCGGTCTAAACTATGTGGCATGTTCACCAATGCCAGGAGCCTGGCGGACAAGATGGGTGAACTAGAGATACTGTTGTACAAGGAGGATTTGGATTTTGTGGGAATTTCAGAGACCTGGTTCAACAGCTCTCATGATTGGCTGGCAAACATTCAAGGGTATACCCTTTACTGCAAGGATAGAGAGGGTAAAAAAGGGGAGGGGTATGCCTATATATCAAGAATAATGTACAAGTGAATGTGAGAGATGACATCACTGAGGGGGCTAGGGAGGAGGTGGAATCTTTATGGGTAGAGCTCCAAAGGGATGAAGCTAAGGGGAAAATAATACTGGGAGTATGCTATAGGCCCCCTAACCTGAGGGAGGAAGTGGAGACGGATCTCCTATCACAAATTGGATTAGCAGCAAGGATGGGAAGTGTTATCATAATGGGGGATTTTAATTATCCAGACATAGACTGGGCGGAGGGAACCGCGCATTCATTCAAGGCTCGCCAGTTCCTTAGTGTCTTGCAGGACAATTTTATGGGTCAGATGGTAGACGCACCAACCAGAAATAAAAATAAAACATTACTAGATCTACTGATTACCAACAATACAGACCTGATAACAGATGTAGAAATACGGGGCAATTTAGGTAACAGCGATCACAGGTCAATTAGTTTCAGTATAAATCACACAAATAGGAGACATGAAGGGAACACAAAGACACTGAATTTCAAAAGAGCCAACTTCCCTAAACTACAAACCTTGCTAAAAGGCATAAATTGGGATAAAATATTAGGAACAAAGAATACGGAGGAGAGATGGGTTTGCTTTAAGAGCATATTAAATAAGGGCATTAGCCAATGTATCCCATTGGGTAATAAATTTAAAAGAGCGAACAAACATCCTGGATGGCTTAACTCCAATGTAAAAATGCATATAAAAGCAAAGGAGAAGGCCTTCAAAAAATACAAGGTTGAGGGATCATCCACAGCATTCAGAATTTATAAAGAATGCAATAAGAAATGTAAGGGTGCAATTAGGACGGCTAAGATAGAACATGAAAGACACATAGCGGAGGAGAGCAAAAAAAATCCCAAGAAATTCTTTAAGTATGTAAACAGTAAAAAAGGGAGGACAGACCATATTGGCCCCATAAAGAATGAGGAAGGACATCTGGTTACAAAGGATGGGGAGATGGCAGAGGTATTGAATTTATTCTTTTCCTCAGTCTTCACGAGTGAATCGGGGGGCTTCAGTAACCAAAACTGCAGTGTTTATCCTCATGACACAACACAGGAAGCACCTACATGGTTAACAGAGGACGGAATTAAAATTAGACTTGAGAAACTTAACATTAATAAATCACCTGGACCAGATGGCTTGCACCCGAGGGTACTTAGGGAACTCAGTCAGGTGATTGCCAGACCGTTGTTCCTAATTTTTACAGACAGTCTATTGACTGGAATGGTACCAGCTGATTGGAGAAAAGCCAATGTAGCACCAATATTTAAAAAGGGCCCAAAAAACATCCCTGGGAATTTACAGACCAGTTAGCCTAACATCAATAGTATGTAAACTCTTGGAGGGGATGATAAGGGACTATATACAAGATTTTAGTAATAAGAATGATATCATTAGCAGTAATCAGCATGGATTCATGAAGAATCGTTCTTGCCAAACCAATCTATTAACCTTCTATGAGGAGGTGAGTTGCCATCTAGATAAAGGAAGGCCCGTAGACGTGGTGTATCTGGATTTTGCAAAAGCATTTGACACAGTTCCCCATAAACGTTTACTGTACAAAATAAGGTGCGTTGGCATGGACCATAGGGTGAGTACATGGATTGAAAACTGGCTACAAGGGCGTGTTCAAAGGGTGGTGATAAATGGGGAGTACTCAGAATGGTCAGGGGTGGGTAGTGGGGTCCCCCAGGGTTCTGTGCTGGGACCAATCCTATTTAATTTGTTCATAAATGACCTGGAGGATGGGATAAACAGTTCAATCTCTGTATTTGCAGACGATACTAAGCTAAGCAGGGCAATAACTTCTCCGCAGGATGTGGAAATCTTGCAAAAAGACCTGAACAAATTAATGGGGTGGGCGACTACATGGCAAATGAGGTTCAAGGTAGAAAAATGTAAAATAATGCATTTGGGTGGCAAAAATATGAATGCAATCTATACACTGGGGGGAGAACCTCTGGGGGAATCTAGGATGGAAAAGGACTTGGGGGTCCTAGTGGATGATAGGTTCAGCAATGGCATGCAATGCCAAGCTGCTGCTAATAAAGCAAACAGAATATTGGCATGCATTAAAAGGGGGATCAACTGCAGAGATAAAACAATAATTCTCCCGCTCTACAAGACTCTGGTCCGCCCGCACCTGGAGTATGCTGTCCAGTTCTGGGCACCAGTCCTCAGGAGGGATGTACTGGAAATGGAGCGAGTACAAAGAAGGGCAACAAAGCTAATAAAGGGTCTGGAGGATCTTAGTTATGAGGAAAGGTTGCGAGTACTGAACTTATTCTCTCTGGAGAAGAGACGCTTGAGAGGGGATATGATTTCAATTTACAAATACTGTACAGGTGACCCCACAATAGGGATAAAACTTTTTCGCAAGAAGAGAGTTTAATAAGACTCGTGGCCACTCATTACAATTAGAAGAAAAGAGGTTTAACCTTAAACTACGTAGAGGGTTCTTTACTGTAAGAGCGGCAAGGATGTGGAATTCCCTTCCACAGGCGGTGGTCTCAGCGGGGAGCATTGATAGCTTCAAGAAACTATTAGATAATCACCTGAATGACCGCAATATACAGGGATATGTAATGTAATACTGACACATAATCACACACATAGGTTGGACTTGATGGACTTGTGTCTTTTTTCAACCTCATCTACTATGTAACTATATGTAACACAACCAGTGCTGGAAAGCACCATAATGTAGAGCACCATGCCTGTCTCCACAATCTTCCAGACCAACAAGGTTTGGGGTATGGCCTCCACAGCCGATGCTGAGGACACGCTGATCTGGACAGCAGCTATGTAGAGATTAGTTCAAGCAGCAGTGGGGAAGTCTTGAGTAAAATCAGCAAACATAAATAAATAAAAAAGCTAGAAAAATAGTTAAATATTTTTGTAGCACCCTCTACCTAGTGTAGGTGCTAGAGTGAGACTTTTTTTGTAGTGCAGGTAAATTTAGGCAGGCCTAGCTAAAAGCTAGTCCTATTTGTTTTGATCTGTAGGGCTGGGAGTGGCTCAGAGTAGGCTGGTGACTCACAGGTAGCATCATCTTTCGGTTACCTCCCTTCTCCATTTAGACCAGCCTTTCTCAACCTTTTCAACAAAGAGGAACCCTTGAAATAGTTCTCCGATCTCGAGGAACCCCTGCTAAAAATTACAACTCATGATACATTAGTGTGATGGTCCATGAGAGGAATGGTCCTTACACTTGTGGTCATTGGGAATTACCTCCTTACAGATAGCTAAAAAGATCAATGGTGTCAGTGGGAACTTATCTGAGAGGCAGAAATTGGCCATTGCTGAAGGAACCCCTAGCAACCTCTGGAGGAACCCTAGGATTCCATGGAACCCTGGTTGAGAATCACTGATTTAGAGGCTTCTAGAAGGAAGGTGGGGAAGAAGGGTGAAGCTGTCTGGGGTGTGCTAAGGAGTCCTGACCAATCCCCAACCTGGATTATAATAAAAAATACCGCGCTGGAACAATAAAATAAAGCAGCAGTAAACAGTGTGACAACACAAGATAACAATAATAAAAATAAACTGCGCTAAGTGTCCTTTAGTGGATATTGACATAAATATGAAGTATAGTCCAAATATCGTTTAGAGTAATAAAAGGCACCACAGATCCTCCAAATGATACAACATGCATAGGAATGGTTAATAATCCAAAAGATCACGACCATAAATTGCCCTTACCAGAGCGCAAAATATATTAAGCAGACGGCTTAAACCCAGACGGGGCCTTTAGGGATAAGGACCGATCAGATCTGTCAGAGTTCAGGCGTAGTTCCCTCAGTTCATCACCGAAAGAGAAACAAAAATGCTTGCCATAGTATAATATTGTTTTGCAACCAAGTTAAGCATACACCTGAAACCAACACCCTATTGTGCATATGGGATAAAGGTGATAACCCACCACCACAGCTGTAGATTGTGCTTACCACCTCTCAGGCTTTAGTATTCATTGAGCTCTATATCACTGGGAGATTGGTGGCTGTGTTAGGAAATCCTTATCCATAGTATGCGACCCAAAAATGAGATAAATAGACCATAGTGTAATACGTTCAGATAACCCTTTAATAAATAAAGTAATGCACTTACAAACAGACGATCAGATATTGCATGGGATTGGTAAAACGCCGGCCGGCATAACAATCAAGAAGCGGAGCTCGTCCTCCTTCCTCATTCACGTGGTGACGTCACTGTGTGCGTGCCCAGACGCGTTTCGTCATCAAGCGGACGTTTTCAATGGGGGGGGGGCAGGCCTCCTTAAATACCCAGGGTCAGCCCAGCTGGGGAGGAGTTGTTCGGGTGGAAGAACTGGAGATGGAGCATTTGGCTGTCTGGGCCTTTGAGGAAGCCCCCTACTCTGGTGAGGGGGGGGAGGGCTGACCTTGGGCCAGAGGCTTGGAGCTGAACGGGAACCCCACACAACCCAAGGGGTGTCCTGAACAGGAACAGGAGAGGACAGCGGGGAATAGTGCCGGGCAAGTCTGCAGGAGGGATCCACCAGGTGTTGGTGAGTGACACACAGCCAGAAATGCTGGGGAGGCATGCCGGAGCGGATCAGGAGGATGAAATCTGAGATGGATGTAGTAAGGACCGTGGTGTCATGGGCAGTGGAAGCAGGCAGCTGCAGCCGGGAGGGCTGTCAGTGTCTGAAGAGGACTGACTGGAAGCAGTAGTCCACCAAAGAGCAGCTAGCACCAAAGAGCAGCTAGCATCAGAACTTTCCTTTCTATGCCCGCGGTCCCTGCCTGTAATAAGGTACTTTTGCTAAGGCTTAACCATGTTTGTGCTGCGTCCGAAAGAACTGTGCTGGAGGGAGAAGGAGAGATAGTCTGCAGCAAGTGTTGTGCAGGAGGAGAGTATCTAAAGTGTCCCAAGCCATGCAAGAATCTTTTCTGGGCATCCCGTAAATTCCTTAACCCCATCCAAATTCTAATCCCTCAATAAAATAAAAAAAAAAAACAAAGCTGATGGACTTTTCATTGTCTTGGAGTGGCCGGGCAGGATGACAGGTGGGCCACATCACTCAGCAGCCCCTACAGGGGTACCGCTAAATTTTTAAGGAAAGGTGTCCAACCTCCTAGGACACTAGCAAATAACTGTGGCTTGATGATTAGAGGTGAAGCTACATGGAGGCTGGTCCCCAACTTTTCTTCTGTTTGCCAGTATCCAAACCTCTTGTAGGCACTGTGCGGCAGCATATAACTGTTGGAGACGTGTACTTAAATTCCTGTCCTTGTGACATTGTGCAATGGGGACAAAAAGTGAAAGAGTTGGTCTTTGAAAATACCATCAGTTACAGCCTAAATACATTGCTACAAAGAAAAAAAAAAAAAAAACAAGCTTTTAGAATCCCCAGTCATTTATTGGTTTCTGACAAGCTAATTATTCTGCACCTAAAAAAAAAAGAAGTGATATATGAATCTTGTTAATGAAGCCTTTCAACCACATAAATTCTCTCTCTTCTACAGTGAAATAACAATGTTAAAAAATGTTGTAAAACCCATATTTACAAAACCTGTCATTTTTATGTTAATTAATTAAAGCCTTTCCTGGTTGAAGAATTTAACGTCACATTATTTAATAGAAAAAGAAAAACACTTTTTTCGCCCTGTAATGTACAAAAGAGACCAGAGAAAAGTCATTTAATCACAGGTTTTTATATAACAAAATTCATGCCTCAATAGTCCCAGAACAAAGTCTTAATTCTATCCAAATTTCAATTTGGAAATATTCCAGAGATGGGCAAATTACAAGTCTTTTTTTTTTTCAAAAATGGCACACGTAGTAGGTAATACTTGACTGCATAGCCATACAGCAGCAAGATATGTGAGGAGGAAAAATACCTCCCATTTTTTTATTTTTTTTTATTTAGAAAGTTTCTTTGTAAATAACAATCTGTTTAATGTATCGTCTGCTATCCAGTAAAGTGGCATGGTCTACCACCAAATAGACCTTGAACGTTCATGGTTCCTTTCCTTTTTTGTTTGCTCAATGTCAGAGGCAATAATATAAAAAAAATGATATCAGTTGATACTCTTATATTACCCAGGTTTCAGAAAATGTGGTCCCACCCTCACCCCTCCAAAAGAAAAAAAAAAAAAAAGAAAAAAATTGCAACTGGCAGGAGTTGTGAAGCAAATCAAACAGCTTTTCAATGATGTCTCGGTGATCTCAAACGTCACTATGAAAACATTGACAAAGGAAAAAAAAACGAACTGTAAACATAAGTCCCAAATTCCACCGGGTGATGTATCTGCTACATAAACTTTCGAATTATAAAAAGATAAAATGAGAAAAGTTTTTTTTTTAAAGAAAAACTGAAAATATTTGGAAAATAGTAAACCACAGCGTCCTTCAAAATAAAAAATAAAATGAAAAAAAAAGTAAAATGAAAAATAGTCAAGTCAAAAATGTATTTCCATTGCAAAGCTTTCTGGTTAATTATGTTAGAGAGCTTGTGTTTTTGTTTTGTCTTCCTTTGTGCTGCCATCGCCGGTGGATCAATCTCATTCGGTGCACCGCTAAAAACCCATTGAGGTGTCTTTTGATATAATGCCTCCATTGATGTGCCGCTAGCCAGCTGGTTGTTCAATCTAGTCTTGGAGCACTGCAAGCTCGTTAGCTCTGTTACTTAGGTCTTCGTATCTGAGCATAGATAGGGTCTTCTGATGAGATCTATGGACAACAGACAAAATAGTTATTGGATGGGTTTGATGAAAACTGGGGGATAGAGTTTATGTTTACGAACTAAGGTATCCACCATAGGAGAGCTGTCTTTGGCCTAGGGCAGTGATGGCGAAACTTGGCACCCCAGATGTTTTGGAACTTCATTTCCCATGATGTTCACTGCATGAGCATCATGGGAAATGTAGTTCCAAAACATCTGGGGTGCCAAGTTTCGCCATCTCTGGCCTAGGGGCACAACTAAAAACCAAGTTGCCCTTTCATGGTAGGGACAGATTTATGTGGGTGTACCAAACTGACACAGTGATTGGTGGTTATAGTCAAAGGTGGGTGTTTCTAGAGGACATGGTTCTTCTTAGCAACACTTCTTTTCACATCTACCATCATCGGCTTAATTCGTGGCTTTTGGCATTGGCCACATGATCCCAGGTCTGAACTGACAGCAGATAGCTATAAAATGCCCACCACGTGTCGCTGACTGCCTGTCCTGCTCTAATTAATCTCCAAATAGTGAAGTATCTCTCTCTACTTAGAGCCACCAGCCCAACATATCTTTTTAGCAATAGCCCAACGGTCAAATGCTCTCCTTCCCTGACCTGACCTGCTCTCCTGAAGGGACTACTCAAAAATTCCATAGAAAATGGTTCTATTGGTTGGGCTTCTCCTACACAGCAGATCACAAACAAGAGAAGGCGAAACTTGGCACCCCAGATGTTTTGGAACTTAATTTCCCATGATGCAAACAAATCATGAATGACCCCTCTCCTCCCACCACAGAGACATCATAAGCGTCTGCCCCTCATGATATACAGAGTTCTCCCCTGCTCCTTCATCATGAGGGAATCTCCTGAATGTACTTGCCTTCGTTGCCGCCCCCGTCAGACGCAGATGCCGCATCCCCCCCCTTCCCGGCTTTTCGCTCGTTATTCCCTCATACTCCATACATCTCCTTCTTTTTCTTCACTCCAATCTTTATCTCTGATGAAAGAACGATCAGATTTTTCACCTCTATTGGTCTCTAGCTTATGCATGGATTTTATGAGCTTCAAATTGTTCTTTTGACATGCTCATTTTTGTGCAATGTATGCTTACACCTGGCTCAGTTGGGGGCCTGGGATCATCCCTGGACCCCTTTTTATATCGAGCCTTGAGATTACAATGCCATCATTGGTCTTTTCAATAAGCATTATTTACAATGTTGTAATGTTGAAAGCAGATAAATGCCCTCTAGCTCATGTTGGACAACCTCTGGGTATTAAAGCCTCAGCTTTTAGGCAACATGTTTTGTTTGTCAAAATATGAGGATAGCCTGGACACATGCAAAAAATACATCACAAGGGGGTCACAATACACAACAGCACCAATAACAGCAGACTTGGCTAGGAAAGTGGTGGAAAGGGGGAAAGAGAAAATCATGCAAAACGGAACACAACAGCAAGATCAGAGAAAAAAAGGACAGGTACCTACCCCAGTCTGTGCTATCTAGCTACCGACCTCGGGGCTTATTGTATCACCACTGGACTCGCCCTGGTCAGTGCAGGAAGACGCCTGAGGAGCATCAGGCTAGAACACAAGAACATAATAACTGGTATTTTTCCCTGAAGACTAGAAAAAGCTCAAAGTTTAGTAGAAAAGAAATTAAAGTTTGAGGTCAGTTAGACAGAGATAGTGAGCAGCTCCCCCCCATAGACACCCAACATTTTACACCAAGATTTCACTTTCAAAAACAAAACAAAAAACTGTTGCAGGATTTAAAGGGACCCTGTCATTCACTAAAACTCTTTCAGCAAAAGACATCCCTGTAAAGCAGAGGCTGAATACTTACCTCTCCTGCCGCTTGCACCCTTGAAGAAAACTGGTCCCCCGAAATCCTCTGGAAAACCAACACTTCCTAGAGTGTCAGTCTTCTAGGGTCCTCTGCAGCTCTCATTGATTCCTCTCTCTAACTTCTCATCACTACTCCAACCTACAGTGACGTGAGCAAGGAAGAGGAAAAAGTTCTGGACAGCCACACTCCGAAAAACCAATTTAGCCTTTTATTAAAAAATCAGGATCACAATAATACAGACCACAGTAAAGTGAAACAAAGAATCTGACGCGTTTCACACTAAAGATAGTGCTTACTCATATGGTAAGCACTATCTTTAGTGTGAAACGCGTCAGAGGTCAAGAACTTTTACCTCTTCCTTGCTGTTATATGCATTGCCAGCACCTGGGGCTCCTGAACACTGGAGGAGAGGTTTTCAGCTTCGGCCGACCTGCCTGAAGCGGTGGTATCCTTCTTCTACAGTGACATGAGGTCAGACTGAGGAACCAGTAAGCTCTGCGGGGGACCTAGGAGATCAACACACTTGAAAATAGTGATTTCCCAGTGGAGGTTGATAGACCAGTTCTCTGCAATTTTGCTGAGCGGTGCAGGAGAGGTATATATTAAGCCCCGTCTTTACACATATGCCATTTGCTTAATGTGTTTTGGTACATGATGGGGTCTCTTTAGAGCCCAACTCCTAGAACTATCATTTTCCTAGCTCTATAGACCATTTGAACTTTCAGTTTAAATCAGCTAAATACATTCCAGGTGTGTCAAAGCAAAAGGTGTTTGGAGACTTTTAGCAACTTTTTCATACAATTCAGCCAAAGTCCACATACAAGAGAATGTTCCATGCCAGCATGCTGCAGAGAAGAACCTATGCTCTCTTTGTGGAAGCAGCGGTCACTCTGCAGAGGTCTGATGCATCCTCAGCTGAGTCAGACCTTAAGCTCTCTAATCAGTAGGGAGCAAGAGTTAATTTAGTATCTCGCTTCTGCTGTACATCTGTCCCATCACCGACATCAGTGCAGCATGTATATAGTCAGCGCTGGTGTCATGTCTCTGCCATTGTTTATGCTTGGCCTATCACAAAAAATGCTCATCACCTCGGGCTGACTTTTTTGAATGGCCAAGCGTAGACTGAACTTAGACACAACATCAGTGCTGGTGACTATCAAACCTGCAGCACCTATCCAGCATGGAGCAAGAGTAGCATTCCCAAAAAGTACAGCTTCTTCTGTATATCTGTCCCACCACCACTATCAGTGATCATAGGTGTGCGCAGCCTATTGCATTAGGGTGTGCACCCCAAAGCTCATATGCATGTGTGTATACTGACAGTGTCAGTAGAGCAAAGTAGAGCAAAGGACAGTGCCAGTAGAGAAGTGGACGGTGTCATAAGGGCAGAGATTGGTGTTAGCAGGGCAGTTACAATATTTTTTTTTTTTCCTTTTTTTAGGAGAAATAAAAAAAAGGAGAATTTTTTTTTTTATTTGGTGAAATATCATTGGTCTAAACATTGTAAATATGCACCACACAGGGTGATTAGGGTGTGCCCAGGCACACCTGGCACACCCTGTGCGCACGCCTATGTCAATGATACATGTATGATAGACCTATCAGCACGACCTTCCTAGATTTGGCACTGTATCTGTTTCTACAGCAAATGGACGTGTTTTACCCTGAGTGTTGTGCCCGTATTCATTCAGAGTGGTAGCTCTACTGTCACAAACACCCCCAACTAGAGTGTCTTTCTTCTTCTTCCCAAGTATTTTAAACTTGCTGCTTGAGCAATGCTTTTGCAAGCCATCTGCCGAGCCTCTGGTATGCCTCTACGCTATTCAAGCTGTATCCTCCGTTGATTCCTGTGTACCAACTTTTGCTTTGTTGCTGGTTATCCACGTCTGCTGCCCATCCTGACCCTTAGTTTCTTCTGGATAAGCCATGTCCTCTGGACGGCTCCCATTGATTATCAACTTATGGTACTTAGAGCAGGGTGAACCCATTGATCTCCATCTAGGGTCAGCATTCAGCAAAGCCCAAACCTCTCTGAGGGCTGTCTCCAACCAGCCCTTAGACTCTGCACCCTGGGCGATTCCCTGTTAACTTCTGTCATGTGGGACCATACTTCTACTTTCAGGAGGTCCAGGACCTTCATCTTCCAGTGTGCTTCCTACTCCACAGATCCAGCTCCCGGGCCTAACCTATTCTGTGTGGGCCTGTTCTGCCATGAACTGGTTATCAGCCTACACTTCCTAGGTAGGCCTATCCCTCTCATTGGGTATCTCTTACAGTGTAGCTAGAGGGTTCACATGGGCATTGCTTGCCTCCTGACAAGACCTCAACACTAGGATTTAGGCTAGGCCAGTGTTTCTCAACTCCAGTCCTCAAGGCGCACCAACAGGTCATGTTTTCAGGATTTCCCTCAGATGAAACGGCTGTGGTAATTACTAAGGCAGTGAAAACTGATCAAATCACCTGTGCAAAATAGTGGAAATCCTGAAAACATGACCTGTTGGTGCTCCTTGAGGACTGGAGTTGAGAAACACTGGGCTAGGCCATTTAGGCTTGGCCGATAATAAAATGCATGGCCATCACAGGGCGCCTTTAGTGAATAGTCAAGCGTAGACATGAGCAGAGACATAACTCTAATGCTGGTCACTATCATTCCTGCTGCTCATATAGTTGATTTGTATTAAGAACTGTGGTGGGAACATTTGATTGTAAGTTTCTTTGGCCGACTTCTGACTTGTTGCTGGTTGTCCATGTCTGCTGCCTGTCCTGACCTTTAGCTTGCTCCAGATTATTCATGTTCAGTCTTGTCCTCCTGGCTCCTCCCAGTGACCTCAAACTCATGGTCCATGGTACTTAGAGCAGGGTGAACCCATGGGTCTCAATCTGGGGTAGCAAGCCACAAAGGTCAAACCTCCGTGAGGGGGTCTCTGGTGTGAATACCAGCCAGCTCTTAGACTCTGTGCCCTGCGGGATCCGATGTCAACTTCTGTCATGTGGGACCATCCTTCTACAGTCAGGAGGTCCAGGGCCTTCATCTATCAGTGTGCTCCAGCGTGGTTCCTACTCCACAGTTCTAGCTCCCAGGCCTAACCTGTTCTGAGCATGCAGGAAAAAACTCACGGTGCTTGACCCAGCTGGACTCAATGACTGCATGTGCAATAGGTGGTGCTGCAGAAAGAGCTCCCGTATATGTCTAGTCTAGCTGGAAAGTAAACACCGGCACTCATCCTTACTCATGACCTTACTCATAACAGCCTCATTCCTGGCTGAAACGCATCAGTATAGATGCACCTGTGACTTTTACCCCAATGTTTAATAAAAGAGACTTACAAGCTTAAGGGCGAGTGCTGGTGTTTTTCCAGACTAACCTGTCCTGTGGTGCCTTGCTCTGCCGTGAACTGGTTGTCAGCCTACACTTCCTGGGTAGGCCTATCACCTCCCATTGGGTATCTCCTACAGTGTAGCTAGAGGGTTCACATCTAGGGTCAGCATGCAGCATACCCCAATGTTTAATAAAGAAGAATTACAAGCTCAAGGACAAGTGCTGGTGTTTTTCCAGACTAACCTGGCCTTGCTCTTCCGTGAACTGGTTGTCAGCCTACACTTCCTGGGTAGGCCTATCACCTCCCATTGGGTATCTCCTATAGTGTAGCTGGAGGGTTCACATGGGCATTGCTTGCCTCCTGACAAGACCGCAACACTAGTGTTGTGTCTCTGGCCCCATTTAGGCTTGTCTAATGACAAAAGGCATGGTCATTGCAGGCTGCCTTTAGTGAATGGTCAATTGTAAAAGGGATGGAGACCTGATACTAAGGCTGGTGACTTTCATACATGCAGCACTTATAGCTGATTTATATTAAAAACAACTGTGGTGGGAACATTTAATTGTAAGGTTTTTTGGCTCGGGGGGGCACCAAACTATGTACTCTATAAAGCTTTACAGAATTAGCAGATATTATATTAATGAATAAAGTAAAGTCTCTGGTATATTGCATCCTGAAGCTGTATCAGAAGTTTCTCTTTAATTTATTTGCAATGATATCAACCCTGCCTAGAAAACATATTCCAAGATCTACTGGCGGTTCTACAAGCTTCGGGAGGTGTTTACCCTTATGTTTTTGAATGTATTCCATTAATCTTTTTTTTTGTATAAAGTCCTTACCCGCCATGATATACATTCCATCCCACTTTAACACAATACAATGTCACAGTAACTGCCATATCCAAGACATCAAACAGGCTCGTAGCTCTCAGCCATCCGTCACCACATCCATCAGTCTCTCTCTTTTTAAAGAAGTTGTTTTAGTGGCTTGGAATTGTCTGGGGGGAGATTGTTATTTGAATATCTTTCAGCTACTTACTGCATCTTGTTCGACACTTTTGCTGGGACTTTCAAAGCTTTCTTCAAAGATGTCGTCTGGGTTGGGATCGCTGGTGTGAGACACTGAAGACTTTGATGGCGAGCTCTGCCTCGGAGCTGGCGTGGGCGCTGCCAAGGGATGACATTGGAAACGTTGAAAGACACGGCGACGTACCAGAGACATGAAAATAAGCAGCAGTGCTAAAGGAAGTACTTGTGCTTAAAGCGTATCTAAACCATAGAACATTGTTCTGTGCTCAGCCCTAAAGTCACATAGAACTCTCAGTTATTTGGAGTACTTTCAGCAGCTGATTTAATTTCTTACTGAGAATGCAGCTTCTTTATCTTTTAATTCTTGCCTATGGTCCAGTTTAAGTTGGTGTCCTGACCTCTGTCCCAGGTTTCCTGCTTCAGGGCGGCTCCTTTCTCTTGCAACATCCTATGGAGCCACATTTGTATGCAGGGACTAGAGTTGTGTCTCCCTACACTGTATGCATCAAAAGAAACACACAGCCCCATAGCCTAGAATGGCAAGGCACTACCCAGCTCCTCTCTCTTCCTCCTCCTTCTTTCCTGCTCCTCCCCCTTTTTCCTCCTCCCTTCTCTTTCTCCCCCCTTTCTACTCCTCCCTTCTCCTCCTGCTCCCTTCCTGCTCCTCCCTCTTCCTCCTCCCCCTCTTGCTCCACCCTCTTTTTCTTTCCCTCTTCCTGCTCCTCCCTCTTCCTCCTTCCCCCCTCCTGCTCCACCCTCTTCTTCTTTCCCTCTTCCTCCTCTCCCATCCTGTGCCTCTTCCTCCATTCCTGCTCCTCCCTCCTCCTTCCCTTTCTTGCTCCTCTGCCATTCCTTCCCCTCCCTCCTCCCACCCCCCCCGTTTCCTGCTCCTCCGCCATTCCTTCTCCTTCCTCTTCCTCCCCTTTCCTGCTCCCCGTCGTCCTCCATTCCTGCTCCTCCCTCCTCCTCCACATTTCCTGCTCCTCCCTTCTCTTCTACCCCCCTTCCTGCTTCTCCCTATTCCTCCTTCTCCCTCCTGCTCCTTCTCCATTCTGGTTCCTCACTCTTCTTCCGCCCATCCTGCTCCTCCTCCCCCTTCCTGATAATCCATCCTCCTCTTCTCTGCTTCTTGTTCCTCCCTCCCCTTCCTTCTCCTCCACCCCCCCTCCTGCTCCTCCATCCTCCTCCTCCACCCTTTCTGCTCCTCTCTCTTCCTCCTCACTCCTACTTGCTCCTCTCTCCTCCTCCACCCTTCTTGCTTCTCCCTCTTCCTCCTCCACCCTTTATGCTCCTCTCTGCTCCTCCACCCTTCTTGCTTCTCTCTTCTCCTCCACCCTTCTTGCTCCTCCCTCCTCCTCCTCCACCCTTCCTGGTCCTCCCTCCTCCTCCTCCACCCTTCCTGGTCCTCCCTCTTCCTCCTCCACCCTTCCTGGTCCTCCCTCTTCCTCCTCCACTCTTCCTGCTCCTCCCTCTTCCTCCTCCAGCCTTCTTGTTCCTCCCTCCTCTTTGCTACTCCCGCCTCTTCCTCCCTTCTGCTCCTACATCCTCCTCCTCCCTTCCTTCTCCTTCTTCTTTCTCTCCCCCCACCTCTCCTTCTCCAAACAGACTGGCTCCAGACTGCACTGTTCACTGTTAACGCTTTCCTATGAAGACCAAAAGTTCAAGGAAGAAATACTTAGCAGAAGCCAGCAGCATTAAAAGTTGTACTCTCTAAGTGTTGGTGTAAGAGATTTAACAATTAGTTTATTGGGGAATGTTCATTTTATTGTCCTCAATGTGCTGAACTAAAATACGCTGAGGGTTTAATACTGTGTTAACAAAAGTCATTTGATCTAACAACTGTTAAGCTGTGATATATTCAAATATTCTTGAGTTTAGATATACTTAAATCTGCTTGTTTAGACTTGCTTAGGGGGAATGGACACAATAATACAAATTATACTGTATACAGTATACATATTATACAATATACAGTATATATATATATATATATATATATATATATATATATATATATATATATATATATATATATATATATCTATAGATAGATAGATATATATATATATATAGATATAGCTATCTATCTCTATCTATCTATATATATTTTTTTATTTTTTTTACATAAATGTATTTATTTTCATGTTGATATTGTAAATTATTATAGTATGTGTTGGAATTCATTTTCTTTATTTCTAAAAAAAAAAAAAAAAAATTATATAAATATATATATATAATTACACGCTTTGTGCTTTGAACACGTCCCCCATCAATATGCACTTACCAGATTGACAGACCTCGCTATGCGAAGGGGAAACCACGCTAATCACACGGAGGAGCAGGAAGGGAGGAGTGAGGACCAAGGAACAGGGAGGAGCAGGAAGAGTGGAGGAGGAGAGAGGAGCAGGAAGTGTGGAGGAAGAGGATGGTGGAGCAGGAAGGGAGGGGTCAGGAGAAGGGAGGAGCAATAGGAGGAAAAGTGGAAGAGCAGAAAGGAGGAGGAGGGAGTAGCAGGAAGGGAGGAAGAAGAGGGAGGAACAGGAATGGAGAAGGAGTAAGAGCAGGAGGGTGGAGGAGCAAGAGGGAGAAGCAGGAAGGAAGGAAGTAGAGGAGGGAGGAGCAGGAAAGAGGAGGAGGAGGTGGGAGGAGCAGGAATGGAGGAGCAGGAGGGTGGAGGAGCAAGAGGGAGAAGCAGGAAGGAGGGAAGTAGAGGAGGAAGGAGCAGGAAGGAGGAGGAGGAGGTGGGAGGAGCAGGAATGGAGGAGCAGGAGGGTGGAGGAGCAAGAGGGAGAAGCAGGAAGGAAGGAAGTAGAGGAGGAAGGAGCAGGAAGGAGGAGGAGGAGGTGGCAGGAGCAGGAATGGAGGAGCAGGAGGGTGGAGGAGCAAGAGGGAGAAGCAGGAAGGAGGGAAGTAGAGGAGGAAGGAGCAGGAAGGAGGAGGAGGAGGTGGGAGGAGCAAGAGGGAGAAGCAGGAAGGAAGGAAGTAGAGGAGGGAGGAGCAGGAAAGAGGAGGAGGAGGTGGGAGGAGCAGGAATGGAGGAGCAGGAGGGTGGAGGAGCAAGAGGGAGAAGCAGGAAGGAAGGAAGTAGAGGAGGAAGGAGCAGGAAGGAGGAGGAGGAGGTGGGAGGAGCAGGAATGGAGGAGCAGGAGGGTGGAGGAGCAAGAAGGAGAAGCAGGAAGGAGGGAAGTAGAGGAGGAAGGAGCAGGAAGGAGGAGGAGGAGGTGGGAGGAGCAGGAATGGAGGAGCAGGAGGGTGGAGGAGGACGAGGGGAAGGAGGAAGAGGGAGGAGGAGGAAGAGAGGAGGAGGGAGGAGCTGAGGAGTGCCTTGCCATCCTAGGCTATGGGGCTGTGTGTTTCTGTTGATGCACACAGTGTAGGGAGAGAGACACAACTCCAGTCCCTACATATAAAAGGTATCCCTGATTTTCTCCCTTCATTAACACGCTAAAGAAACGTTTGTATAGTATGATTTAGACTTAGTAATGTCATCACTGGGTCTCTGTTTTTCTATGCAATTCAGGCAGATCATGGCTGGTGGGAGGAGCCGGCAGAGTGCTGTAAATAGCCTCCTGAAAACATCACAGGACTCGGCTGCCTCACTACTCCTCAGCAGCCCTCAGTCCTGATACAAGCAGTGGGCTGCTGGCTCTTGGGAGGAGTTATGTAAACATCCACATGCTTTGATGAATGGATGTCAGTCTGGAGGGGTGGGCGTTCCTAGACCTGTGATGCTGAGCCTCTACGATTGTAAGAGCTGAACTCCAATGAATGAAAGGGACGGGGCTAGAGACAGAAAGAGCCGTGCAGGGAAGACTAGATGAAGGTGATGGACCTCCTCCAGCCGGGAAATGAGGCGGGGCCAGGAAATCAGACTTGCTGCAGCTTCCAACGCACATCACGAGAAGCTCACAGTGTGCATTAGAGGTTCACAGGACAAATATTAAAAAAAAAGGTGAATCTCCTCCCAGAAATGAACAACTGACAGATGTTCCAGCCTTTCCCTGCATTATCCACAGCTAGACAATCGCTACATTGTAAAAGCCGATGGAAAAAAAGGCATTAAAAGACCGTTTTACAATGACTTTGAGCCGGAGTTCCATGTTTAGAGGGTAAGGCGAGAGGTGGAGCCGAAGACAAAGAAAAAAAAAAAAAAATTTGTTAGTGAATAGATAAAAGGACACAGACTGTTATGAAATCCATATTTCATTTTCTATTACAGATCTCTCTGCTAGAAGTTTAACCGACTCCATCGAATTCCTCTTGGAGTCACTGGCTTGTAACTAATAATTTTCCCGGGCCGCCTGTTTGCTGTCTAAACGTGTTGAGAAGCATTTTTCATAGCGGGAACAAACACATTCGTTATACCGCCGCCATGTTCCGCGATGGAAGAAATATTTCGGGATAAAGCGGTAGTTATGCAAAACGCATTTTTTTGTTGATACATTTATCGCAACAAACTTGTGAGGAGCCGTTTTATAGGGACGCATAGCGAAGAAATGTCCCGATGTGGTCTTTTATTGGCTGCAGTGTACACTCCTGTGCAAAAGTTTGAGCCCCATTAGCTTTTGAAAGAATTTTTACTTTGCACCATTTCTTCACACCTGCCTAAAACCTTTGCACAGAACTGTATATACAATCTTGCCTTTAAAAAAGTATTCATACCCCTTGACATTTTCCACATCTTGTCATGTTACAACCAAAAAGGTAAAATGTATTTTATTGGGATTTTATGTGATAGACCAACACAAAGTGGCACATAATTGTGAAGTGGAAGGAAAATGATAAATGGTTTTCAATTTTTTTTATAAATAAATATGTGAAAAGTGTGGGGGGGGGGAGGGACATTTGTATTCAGCCCCCTTTACTCTGATACCCCTAACTAAGATCTAGTGGAACCAATTGCCTGCAATTACAGCTGCAAGGCTTTTTGGGGATGTCTCTACCAGCTTTGCACATCTAGAGAGGGACATTTCTCCCCATTCTTCTTTGCAAAATAGCTCAAGCTCTGTCAGATTGGATGGAGAGCGTCTGTGAACAGCAATTTTCAAGTCTTGTCACAGATTCTCAATGTGATTTAGGTCTGGACTGTGACTGGGCCATTCTAACACATGAATATGCTTTGATCTAAACCATTCCATTGTAGCTCTGGCTGTATGTTTCGGGTCGTTGTCCTGCTGGAAGGTGAACCTCCTCCCCAGTCTCAAGTCTTTTGCAGACTCTAACAGGTTTTCTTCTAAGATTGTCCTGTATTTGGCTCCATCCATCTTCCCATCAACTCTGACCAGCTTCCCTGTCCCTGCTGAAGAAAAGCATCCCCACAACATGATGATGCCACCACCATGTTTCACGGTGGGGATGGTGTGTTCAGGGCAGGGGTGGACTGATAACTCATGGGGCCCCCCGGGCAATAGGAGATTATGGGGCCACACAGTATACAATCACACAGTATACACAGACAGATGTAAAAAAAAACACAGATTTATACATACTGTCCCTGGTTTTACTGAGGCTGGCAACCCTGATGGGGCCCCCTAGTGGCCCAGGGCCCTCGGGCAGTGCCCGAGTGGCTTAATGGTCAGTCCGCCCCTGGTTCAGGGCGATGTGCAGTGTTAGTTTTCCGCCACGCATAACATTTTGCTTTTAGGCCAAAAAGTTGAATTTTGGTCTCATCTGACCAGAGCACCTTCTTCCACATGTTTGCTGTGTCCTCCACATGGCTTCTCACAAACTGCAAACAGGACTTCTTATGGTTTTCTTTCACCAATGTCTTTCTTCTTATCACTCTTCCATAAAGGGCAGATTTGTGGAGAACACGACTAATAGTTGTCCTGTGGACAGATTCTCCCACCTGAGCTGTGGATCTCTGCAGCTCCTCCAGAGTTACCATGGGCCTCTTGGCTCTTCTCTGATGAATGTTCTCCTTGCCCGGCCGGTCAGTTTAGGTGGACGGCCATGTCTTGGTAGGTTTGCAGTTGTGCCATACTCTTTCCATTTTCAGGTGATGGATTGAACAGAACTCCGTGAGATGTTCAAAGCTTGGGATATTTTTTTATAACCTAACCCTGCTTTAAACTTCTTCACAACTTTATCCCTGACCTGTCTGGTGTGTTCCTCAGCCTTCATGATGCTGTTTGTTCACTAAGGATCTCTAACAAACCCCTGAGGGCTTCACAGAACAGCTGTATTTATACAGAGATTAAATTACACACAGGTGGACTCTATTTACTAATTAGGTGACTTCTGAAGGCAATTGGTTCCACTAGATGTTAGGGGGTATCAGAGTAAAGGGGGCTGAATACAAATGTACCCCACACTTTTCACATATTTATTTGTAAAAATAAAGGTTGAAAACCATTTATCATTTTCCTTCCACTGCACAATTATGTGCCACTTTGTGTTGGTCTATCACATAAAATACCAATAAAATACATTTACAGTTGTAACATGACAAAGTGTGTAAAATTCCAGGGGGTATGAATACTTTTTCAAGGCACTGTACTTTATATACAGTATATCTATATACACACACACAAAAGTGTGGCGGGTTTTTTAAACCGTGCCAGGGAATAGTTTTAGCAAGAAGATGTAAATCCAATCACTAAATGTAAATATTTGACATGTTAATATAATTTTAATCGTAATTTACAGGAGTATATAAACCTGTAGCCTTCAGTAAAATAATCCCTGGTGATCCTACCATGAAGATCCTTCCTGTTATAGGGTGACAACACTCCATCCCTGTCCACCAATTGTGCTCCTGAGTTGTCACCCTGTTGCACGGGTTTCTGATGGAAACCATAAGCGACTGTTTCAACAGACATTACACAGGCATGGTCCACTGTTGTCACCATCAGGAAACACATTCTGAGAAAAGTGCATGAAGTGGCTGTATAGAGGCTGCAGGAGATCAGTAGCACTGATATTGTAAAGGGATAAAAAAAAAAAAAAAAAAGGTGGACATGGTACATTATTTTAACAAATGGCAGTTGTTTGTGAACTGTCATTACTTTAGGGTTTACTGCTAATTGAATAGTGGATTGAGTGACACTTTGTGGTGTGATGCAGCACAGCGAATATAAAGATTCATCACTCGGTGACACATGAACCCGCACTTTCTTAGTCAACTTTTATTAATGTTCAGCCAAATATGACTCAAAGGTGAAATAAATAGACTTCCTAAAATGTAATACAAAGTTGCTAATAAATCAAATGTCACTCGAAGTCTGATGCAAGGCGTCAGATGTATCACTTTTATGAAAAATTATATTAATAGTTTATTTTTTGTTAAGTAAAGGAAAACTCGGGAAGAAAGCAACATAGCAATATACAGTGCCTTGAAAAAGTATTCATACCCCTTGAAATTTGCCACATTTTGTCATGTTACAACCAAAAACGTAAATGTATTTTATTGGGATTTTATGTGATAGACCAACACAAAGTGGCACATAATTGTGAAGTGGAAGGAAAATGATAAATGGTTTTCAATTTTTTTACAAATAAATATGTGAAAAGTGTGGGGGGTACATTTGTATGGCGCCCCCCGGAGTCAATACTTTGTAGAACCGCCTTTCTCTGCAATTACAGCTGCAAGTCTTTTTGGGGATGTCTCTACCAGCTTTGCACATCTAGAGAGGGACATTTTTGCCAATTCTTTTTTGCAAAATAGCTCAAGCTCTGTCAGATTGGATGGAGAGCGTCTGTGAACAGCAATTTTCAAGTCTTGCCACAGATTCTAAATTACTATTATTATTATACAGGATTTATATAGCGCCAACAGTTTGTGCAGCGCTTTACACCAGGGCTTTTTTTCTCAAATAATAGGTGCTGGAACTCAACCACGACCCCCCAAAACCCCTCCACCCACACACACACTCCAAATCACATCAAATAGTGGGTGTGGTCATATTTCACAAACAGTAGGAGGGTCTTAAAGGGGCAATAAATACCAGGATTGCATTACATACAGAGCGCAGAGTTCAGGGGGGTTACACACAGAGTGCAGAGCTGTCACTTGTAAACACAGAAACCGGACTTCTGTTTTTACAAGTGATTGTGGTGAGCAGGCAACAAAGCGTCTGAGCCAGAGGTGGTGGAAACTGGGGTCCACTAAGTTCCCCCTGAAAAAAAGCCCTGGCTTTACAACATGAGGGCAGACATTACAGTTACATTACAATTTGGTACAAGAGTAATCAGAGGGCCCTGCTCGCTAGAGCTTACAATCTAAAAAGGAAGGGTCAATTGATACAAAAGGTAATAGCTGTGGGGGGATGAGCTGATGGAGGAAGTAAAACAGGGTTCGTTAGAAGCAGGATAGGCTTCTTTGAAGAGAAGGGTTTTCAGGGATCGCCTAAAGATGGATTGATTAGGCGACAGTCCGACAGATTGGGGTAGGGAGTTCCAAAAGGTGGGAGAAACTCTGGAGAAATCCTGGAGGCGATCATGGGAGGAGGTGACAAGGAGAGAGCAGGAGGACTTGGGAGGACCGAAGAGAGCGGTTTGGTTGGTATTTTGGGACTGGGTTAGTAATGTAGCTGGGGGCAGAGTTATGGACGGCTTTTAAATTATTGTTAGTACTTTGAATTTTATTGGTTGGGTGAGTGGAAGCCAGTGGAGGGATTGGCCAGAGAGGGGTGGAGGACACTGAATGGTTGGTAAGGTGGATGAGTCTTGCAACGGCATTCATTATGAACTGAAAGGGGGATAGTCTATGTAAAGGTAATCCAATGAGGAGGGAGTTGCAGAAATCAGGGCGAGAATTATGCCGCGTACACACGAGCGGACATTACGGCGGACTTTGCCCGGCGGACTGGATTTCGTCGGACAATTCGATGTGTGTGGGCTCCAGCGGACTTTGTTTTCTCAAAAGTTGGACGGAATTAGATTTAAAACTTGTTTTAAATTTATCCGTTGAAATCGAGTCCGGTCGAAAAGTCCGCCGTCTGTATGCTAGTTCGACGGACAAAAAGCCACGCTAGGGCAGCTATTGGCTACTGGCTATGAACTTCCTTGTTTTAGTCCGGTCGTACGTCATCACGTACGAATTCGACGGACTTTGGTGGATTGTGTGTAGGCAAGTCCGTTCATTCACAAAGTCCGTCGGAAAGTACGTCGAAAAGTCCGCCGGGCAAAGTCCGCCGTAATGTCCGCTCGTGTGTACGCGGCATTAGATTTAGGTCTGGACTGTGACTGGGCCATTCTAACACATGAATATGCTTTGATCTAAACCATTCCATTGTAGCTCTGGCTGTATGTTTCGGGTCGTTGTCCTGCTGGAAGGTGAACCTCCGCCCCAGTCTCAAGTCTTTTACAGACTCTAACAGGTTTTCTTCTAATGCTATGTACAGACAATAGGATTTTCCGACTACAAATGTTCGATGGGAGCTTGTTGTCGGAAATTCCGACCGTGTGTAGGCCCCATCGGACATTTGTTGTCGGAATTTCCGACAACAAAAATTTGAGAACTGCTTCTCAAATTTTCCAACAACAAAATCCGTTGTCGGAAATTCCGATCGTGTGTACACAGTTCTGACGCACAAAATTCCACACATGCTCGGAATGAAGCAGAAGAGCCGCACTGGCTATTGAACTGAATTTTCTCGGCTCGTAGTACGTGTTGTACGTCACCGCGTTCTTGACGTTCGGAATTTCTGACAACATTTGTGTGACCGTGTGTATGCAAGACAAGTTTCAGCCAACATCCGTCGAAAATAAATCCACGGTTTTGTTGGCGGAAAATCCTATCGTGTGTACATAGCATAAGATTGTCCTGTATTTGGCTCCATCCATCTTCCCATCAACTCTGACCAGCTTCCCTGTCCCTGCTGAAGAAAAGCATCAGCACAACATGATGCTGCCACCGCCATGTTTCACGGTGGGGATGGTGTGTTCAGGGTGATGTACAGTGTTAGTTTTCCTCCGCGCATAGAGTTTTGCTTTTTAGGCCAAAACGTTCAATTTTGGTCTCCTCTGACCAGAGCACCTTCTTCCACATGTTTGCTGTGTCCTCCACATGGCTTCTCACAATCTGCAAACAGGACTTCTTATGACTTTCTTTCACCAATGTCTTTCTTCTTGTCACTCTTCCATAAAGGTCAGATTTGTGGAGAACACGACTAATAGTTGTCCTGTGGACAGATTCTCCCACCTGAGCTGTGGATCTCTGCAGCTCCTCCAGAGTTACCATGGACCTCTTGGCTCTTCTCTGATGAATGCTCTCCTTGCCCGGCCGGTCAGTTTAGGTGGACGGCCATGTCTTGGTAGGTTTGCAGTTGTGCCATACTCTTTCCATTTTCTGATGATGGATTGAACAGAGCTCCGTGAGATGTTCAAAGCTTGGGATATTATTTTATAACCTAACCCTGCTTTATACTTCTCCACAACTTTATCCCTGACCTGTCTGGTGTGTTCTTTGGCCTTCATGATGTTGTTCACAAACATGCTGTTTGTTCACTAAGGTTCTCTAACAAACCCCCAAGGGCTTCTCAGAACAGCTGTATTTTTACTGAGATTAAATGACACACAGGTGGACTCTATTTACTAATTAGGTGACTTCTGAAGGCAATTGGTTCCACTAGATTTTAGTTAGGGGTATCAGAGTAAAGGGGGCTGAATGCAAATGTACCCCACACTTTTCAGATAGTTATTTGAAAAATAAAATTGAAAACCATTTATCATTTTCCTTCCACTTCACAATTATGAGCCACTTTGTGTTGGTCTATCACATAAAATCCCAATAAAATACATTTACGTTTTTGGTTGTAACATGACAAAATGTGGCAATTTTCAAGGGGTATGAATACTTTTTCAAGGCACTGTACATACTGCATGTCTGGTTCTGTGCATGGAGCCAATTGTTTTCAATGGTGCCCATCCTAATCAATGCGACTCAGCATAATGTAATTTTGGAAAAGCACTAGTTTGGTGGGACTCCAGTGCAATATCTTCCACATAGACTTCTATGTTAACTCACAGAAGTCACATCATTACTAGATAAGAAATGATTGCTATGCAATGGGTCTGTATACCTGCTGTGCCCATTATGAGGGGTTCCCACCATCCCTGTGCTGAGTTCCCGGGTCTGTACACCTGCTGTGCCCATTATGAGGGGTTTCCCCCATCTCTGTATTGAGTTCCTGGGTCTGCACACCAACTGTGCCCACCATGAATGGTTCCCACCACCCCTGTTGGATTTCTATATTATTGAGGATGTACAGTAACAGGAGGTGGTGGACCACTGAAAGATGGGCAGGAACACCAAAACCTCCCAGGTGGACAGGAGCAGAGTCAGGACTCAGGAACTACAGTATGTTATAGGGAAACTCAGTGTTGGAGTATCTCAGGCATACATGAAGCCAGAGGCTGACCCAGCCCACCAGGAGCCACCTATAACCACAAAAATCACTTTTAGGTGAACTGACCCTTTAACTGCAGATTAGAACTTACCCATGACAACCCTTTAAAATAAAGTCTACAATGGAGAAGATGTATTCATAGCCCTTTGTGTTGCCAACTGGGAGGCCAACAAAACGTGATACTTACGTGAATTAGTGGAGGGCGAGGTGGAAGTCATGGGTGTCAGGTTCAACTGCGAGATGTCAAAGTCGTCACAGTCGTCCGTGTCTTGCACTAGACCAACTTTGTCGAAGTAGCTTGAGAAGGCATCTGAGGTACACTGGAGGGCAGGCTGGTCCGGCTGTCTCGATGGCACTGGAGGAGGGTTCACCATCTGGAAACTCTGATCTGGCCGCAGGGGGCTTGATCGCATGGAGTCGCTGGAGGGCGGCACAGCGGCTACCGGGGCGGTACTACCTTGGAACATGGCTGCTTGGAAAGGCAATACAGTCTGTGTTGGCATGAAGGCAGCGGGTGGGAACTGACCGGGCAGGGTGGGCCACGGCTGTTGCTGAGTGGGGGGGTAAAGGCCCGTCTGGGCCCATGCTATCGTCTGGTTTCCCTGCATAACCTGAGGAACGGGAGGCTGGCCACCCAAGACCATCTGCGGCGGTATCAATGGTTGTTGTCCCCAGAACGATGGCTGGACGGCTCCCATTGCAACATAACCTGGCGGGAAAACAAACAACAAAAAAAAAGATAGAAAACGCCAATCAGAAACGTTTGGTAATATTTCCAAATTGAATTGGAAACCTTTATTTAGCCTGTGATGTACTAAAACCCCATAATATGATGATGTATCTGTTGTCTTATCTTTGTTGGCTCTGTGATTACTGACACCAGGAGAATTCTAGTCTTTGCCACCTTATCAATGTGTCTCCAGCTGCCTGCATGGCGGAATGTAATCAATGACCCAAATACCGTATTCTCTGTAATATCACTTCTAATGTCACCATTCCCGGGACAAGGTCCTCCAGTGCCCAGTAGACATGTGCAATTCAATTGGTTAAAAAAAAATCACAAGATTTGGAGGAAATTTTCGTTATTTGGAGATTTGGATGTATCTGAGTTTCCTAACCACAATAGTAACGAATTTCAACGAATCTGAAATAAATTATAATGAAACAATCAGAATTCAAATTAAAAAATGAATTTGAATTAGAATTCAAAAATGTATTTGAATTCAAAATGGAAACATTTTGCAATAAATACAGTGAGGTAGAAAAGTGAAATAGGATGTTTATTCCTAATTAGGCTGCTTTATAGAATAGAATAGAATAGAATAGAAAATATAATAAAAACAGAATAGAATATAAAAAAATGGAATAGAATAGAAAATTAAGAAATAGAATAGAACATAAAACAATAGTACAGACAATAAAAAAGTGTCCTAGTGATTGGCACCAATCACTCACTGTGCTCATTCATAACTGAAGCATAGGAAACTGTGATTCCTAAGCTTCAGCTTGCGAATGAACAGGAAGCCGCTCAGCACAGAGCACTCCCCATTCATTCACTGTCCAGTGCAGCTGAGGCTGCTGAAAAAGGAACGGGGGAATCTCTGTCCTCGATCCCTTTCTCCGTCTCAAAGGTGAGACATCAGGGGTCTGTTTAGACCCCTAGTATTTCTCTAAAGGCCCCCAATGGGGCTTCTAAAAAACAATAAAATATTGTGAAAAAAATAAAAACACTGGTTAAAAAAAGAAAGAAAATAAATTAAAAATAAAAAACTACTGACATGTCCACTGCCCTACTGACACGTCCACTGCTCTACTGACACCGTCCACTGCCCTACTGACACCATCCACTGCCCTACTGACACCGTCCACTGCCCTACTGACACCGTCCACTGCCCTACTGACACCGTCCACTGCCCTACTGACACCGTCCACTGCTCTACTGACACCGTCCACTGCTCTACTGACACCGTCCACTGCTCTACTGACACCGTCCACTGCTCTACTGACACCTTCCACTGCTCTACTGACACCGTCCTCTGCTCTACTGACACCGTCCACTGCTCTACTGACACCGTCCACTGCTCTACTGACACCGTCCACTGCTCTACTGACACCTTCCACTGCTCTACTGACACCGTCCACTGCTCTACTGACACCGTCCACTGCTCTACTGACACCTTCCACTGCTCTACTGACACCGTCCACTGCTCTACTGACACCTTCCACTGCTCTACTGACACCGTCCACTGCTCTACTGACACCGTCCACTGCTCTACTGACACCGTCCACTGCTCTACTGACACCGTCCACTGCTCTACTGACACCTTCCACTGCTCTACTGACACCGTCCTCTGCTCTACTGACACCGTCCACTGCCCTACTGACATGTCCACTGCCCTACTGACACGTCCACTGCTTTACTGACACATCCACTGCTCTACTGACACATCCACTGCTCTACTGATATGTCCACTGCTCTACTGACACCGTCCTCTGCTCTACTGACACGTCCACTGCCCTACTGACACATCCACTGCTCTACTGACACGTCCACTGCCCTACTAATTTGTCCACTGCTCTACTGACACGTCCACTGCTTCACTTTTGAGGCACGTCCACTGCCCTACTGACATGTCCACTGCTCTACTGACATGTCCACTGCCCTATTGACATGTCCACTGCTCTACTGACACGTCCACTGCCCTACTGACACGTCCACTGCCCTACTGACACGTCCACTGCTCTACTGACACGTCCACTGCCCTACTGACACGTCCACTGCCCTACTGACACGTCCACTGCTCTACTGACACGTCCACTGCTCTACTGACACCGTCCACTGCTCTACTGACACGTCCACTGCCCTACTGACACGTCCACTGCCCTACTGACACCGTCCACTGCCCTACTGACACCGTCCACTGCCCTACTGACACGTCCACTGCTCTACTGACACGTCCACTGCTCTACTGACACGTCCACTGCCCTACTGACACGTCCACTGCTCTACTGACACGTCCACTGCCCTACTGACACGTCCACTGCTCTACTGACACGTCCACTGCCCTACTGACACCGTCCTCTGCTCTACTGACACGTCCACTGCCCTGCTGACACCGTCCTCTGCTCTACTGACACGTCCACTGCCCTACTGATACCGTCCTCTGCTCTACTGACACGTCCACTGCCCTACTGACACCGTCCTCTGCTCTACTGACACGTCCACTGCCCTACTGACACGTCCACTGCCCTACTGACACGTCCACTGCCCTACTGACACGTCCACTGCTCTACTGACACGTCCACTGCCCTACTGACACCGTCCTCTGCTCTACTGACACGTCCACTGCCCTACTGACACCGTCCTCTGCTCTACTGACACGTCCACTGCCCTACTGACACCGTCCTCTGCTCTACTGACACGTCCACTGCCCTACTGACACGTCCACTGCTCTACTGACACGTCCACTGCTCTACTGACACGTCCACTGCCCTACTGACACCATCCTCTGCTCTACTGACACGTCCACTGCCCTACTGACACGTCCACTGCCCCACTGACACGACCACTGCCCTACTGACACCATCCACTGCGCTCTACTGACATCAATCTCTGCCCTACTGACACATCTACTGTCCTACAGACACCATCCGTGTTTTAATACATTTTAAAATGTTTGTTTACATTTATTTATAGGGCTCGGCTCACACCTGTCAGGCGACATTCAGACCCCTTTCACACTGAGGCGCTTTGCAGTCTCTATAGCGTTAAAAATAGCGCCTGCAAACCGCTCCAAAACAGCGGCTATATTCACTCCATTGTGAAAGCATGAGTGCTTTCATCCTGGAGCGGTGCCCTGGCAGGGCGTCAGAAAAAGTCCTGGCAGCAGCTTCTTTGGAGCGCATTAGGACCGGTGAACTCACCACTCCTAAAGCACCCCTGCCCATTGAAAATAATGGGGCAGCGCTGCTATACCGCTCGGCAAAGCGCCGCTGCAGCGGCATTTTGCGGGCTGATTTAACCCCTTTTCGGCCGCCAGCGGGGGTTAAAACCTCCCCGCTAGCAGCCAAATAGCGCCGCTAAAACGACGGCTAAAAATAGCGCCGCTTTACCACTGACGCCCGGGGCGGCTCAGTGTGAAAGTGGTCTCAATGGAACCGTTCTAATCGGAGCGGCTCAAGTCACTGCAACTTAGAAAAAGGTTCCTGTACTACTTTGGGGGCGACTTTGGAGCGGCTTGCATTGACTTCTATTACAGAAGTCGTTTGCAAGCCACGCTGAAGCCGCGATGTGCGGGGCGGCTTCAGAGTCGGAGCGGCTTTGAAGCCGCCCAGTGTGAACCAAGTGTGTGTGTGTGTATACATATATATACATATACATATACACACATACATATATATACACACATACATACATACATATATATATATATATATATATATATATATATACACATACATACATACACACACACATATATATATATATACAGGTAAAAGCCAGTAAATTAGAATATTTTGAAAAACTTGATTTATTTCAGTAATTGCATTCAAAAGGTGTAACTTGTACATTATATTTATTCATTGCACACAGACTGATGCATTCAAATGTTTATTTCATTTAATTTTGATGATTTGAAGTGGCAACAAATGAAAATCCAAAATTCCGTGTGTCACAAAATTAGAATATTGTGTAAGGGTTAAATTTTGAAGACACCTGGTGCCACAAACTAATCAGCTGATTAACTCAAAACACCTGCAAAGGGCTTTAAATGGTCTCTCAGTCCAGTTCTGAAGCCTACACAAACATGGGGAAGACTTCAGATTTGACAGCTGTCCAAAAGGCGACCATCGACACATTGCACAAGGAGGGAAAGACACAAAAGGTTATTGCGGAAGAGGCTGGCTGTTCTCAGAGCTCTGTGTCCAAACACATTAATAGAGAGGCAAAGGGAAGGAAAAACTGTGGTCAGAAAAAGTGTACAAGCGATAGGGATCACCGCGCCCTAGTCAAGATTGTGAAAAAAAAACCCTTCAAAAATGTGGGGGAGATTCACAAGGAGTGGACAGCTGCTGGAGTCAGTGCTTCAAGATCCACCACCAAGAGACGCTTGAAAGACATGGGTTTCAACTGCCGCATACCTCGTGTCAAGCCACTGTTGACCAAGAAACAGCGCGAAAAGCGTCTCACCTGGGCTAAGGAAAAAAAGAGCTGGACTGCTGCTGAGTGGTCCAAAGTCATGTTTTCTGACGAAAGCAAATTTTGCATTTCCTTTGGAAATCGAGGTCCCAGAGTCTGGAGGAAGACGGGAGAGGCACAGGATCCACGTTGCCTGAAGTCTAGTGTAAAGTTTCCACCATCAGTGATGGTTTGGGGTGCCATGTCATCTGCTGGTGTCGGTCCACTCTGTTTCCTGAGATCCAGGGTCAACGCAGCTGTCTACCAGCAAGTTTTAGAGCACTTCATGCTTCCTGCTGCTGACCTGCTCTATGGAGATGGAGATTTCAGGTTCCAACAGTATTTGGCGCCTGCACACAGCGCAAAATCTACCCGTGCCTGGTTTACGGACCATGGTATTTCTGTTCTAAATTGGCCAGCCAACTCCCCTGACCTTAGCCCCATAGAAAATCTGTGGGGTATTGTGAAAAGGAAGATGCAGAATGCCAGACCCAACAACGCAGAAGAGTTGAAGGCCACTATCAGAGCAACCTGGGCTCTCATAACACCTGAGCAGTGCCAGAAACTCATCGACTCCATGCCACGCCGCATTAATGCAGTAATTGAGGCAAAAGGAGCTCCAACCAAGTATTGAGTATTGTACATGCTCATATTTTTCATTTTCATACTTTTCAGTTGGCCAACATTTCTAAAAAATCCCTTTTTTGTATTAGCCTTAAGTAATATTCTAATTTTGTGACACACGGAATTTTGGATTTTCATTTGTTGCCACTTCAAATCATCAAAATTAAATGAAATAAACATTTGAATGCATCAGTCTGTGTGCAATGAATAAATATAATGTACAAGTTACACCTTTTGAATGCAATTACTGAAATAAATCAAGTTTTTCAAAATATTCTAATTTACTGGCTTTTACCTGTATATACATATATACATACATACATACATACATATATATATATATATATATATATATATATATATATATATATATATATATATATATATATATATATATAAATATATACACATACATACATATATATATATATATATATATATATATATATATATATATATACACACATGGATATGTGTTTCAGCTTGCCTAAAGGCTGTGCACACCTATGCAGATAACACAGGACATTATCAGGTCACTGGATTCCTGGCAGGATCAACAGTTTACTTTTATTTTTTATGCAATTTATTGAACAAATGTAACAAAATGCTTTTATTAATATATGTAAAATTAAAATGGAGCAAAGAAAACATTAAAATTAAAATAAGTTACAATTTAAAAAGTATCCTGTAAATGTCTCACTTCCAACCATGTTTAGAAAAAAAAAAAAAAAAGGCTTGTGAATTTCTCCCGCGTACAGCGAAGGGTAATTTGGTCTTATTAATGTCTTTTCTTTCATTTGTGCGGAGAGTCATAACACTTGTAATTGTCAGATCGCGGCACAACGTTTTCAGAGGTCGGATTTATTTCACCACTAAACAGCCCCTCTCATTCACAAGTGTTTATTCCCGACTAAAGGACGGCGGCCGAATCATTAGACACAAAACACATTAGCTGTCAAATTTCAATTTTCCCGGAGAGCGATTTTCAGGGTCATCGCTCCAAACAGGGCCCTTTAATTATTAAAAAAATGGATTCCTCTTTATCAGCGAGGACCCAAATTAATCACCGGCTTGTAAGGCTTGACTTTAAACCTCTCCGGTCCCCGAGGGACGGGCCCGGGACTAGGAAAGGCCTCCGGGGGGATTTATCTGTACGCAGGGGCCCCCCCAACGGACGGCTCGGCTCTTGAAGGGTAACATGACACAGCCGGGGGGATCATCCATCATATATTAATGTGATTATCAGGAAACGATGCATAGATCACAAGCGGCCCGGGTAATGATGGAGAGCTCCGGAGAACGTGCGTTTATATCACCATCTTCTCCTCTTTAAAAGGGAAAAATGTCCTTTTCACACTCAGAAGCTATAATTATATGAGATCCTTAACATTTAAAGGTCTTTTTTTTTTTTTTTTTGAAGCTGATGATTATTCTGCTTATACTTTGCCTGCCCTGGTCCCCCTCATCAACATGCTAATAAAATTATTAAATAGCTAATTAACAATTAATAAATCATAATTAATATTAATAAATAATTAATAAGTCTCATTACCTCCCCAATGGGGCACAGATGCAAAACATAAACTGACAGAGGTTGTAATCCTTCACTACCCAAAAACTTAAATATATAACTAAATGAATAAATACATTTATTCATTATAGCAAAATAAAATAATATTTGTATAATATACTATTATAAATAAAAAATAAATAAAAAAAAATAATAATAATAAAAATGTAATATATAATTCATGTTAATATACATAATAATACTAAAAATTACATAATAAATAATCATTATAAAATAAAAATAATAATAATCATTATTTAATAAATAAGAATAGTTCTATAATAAAATACAATAATTGTAATAATTATGTCATGTTGGAACAGGAAGGGGCCTTCACCAAACTGTCCCCACAAAGTTGGGATCATGAAATTGTCCAAAATGTCTTGGTATGCTGACGCCTTAAGAGTTCCCTTCACTGGAACTAAGGGGCCAAGCCCAACCCCTGAAAAACAACCCCCACACCATAATCCCCCCTCCACCAAATGGTTTGGACCAGTGCACAAAGCAAGGTCCATAAAGACATGGATGAGCGAGTTTGGGGTGGAGGAACTTGACTGGCCTGCACAGAGTCCTGACCTCAACCCCATACAACACCTTTGGGATGAATTAGAGTGGATACTGCGAGCCAGACCTTCTCGTCCTACATCAGTGCCTGACCTCACAAATGCGCTTCTGGAAGAATGGTCAAACATTCCCATAGACACACTCCTAAACCTTGTGGACGGCCTTCCCAGAAGAGTTGAAGCTGTTATAGCTGCAAAGGGCGGAGCCAACTCAATATTGAACCCTACGGACTAAGACCTCATATACACTATTAGATTTCCTGCAGATTTTTGTCTTCAGATTTAACAAAACCATATAATATGAGGTCAAACCTTAAGCGTTTCAATTAGTATGCAATCTGCACCACATGGTTTTGGTAAACCTGAAGACAAAAATCTGCAGAAAATCTAATAGTGTGTATGGGGGGGGGGAGACTAAGACCGGGGCGCCATTAAAGTTTATGTGCGTGTAAAGGGGGGGGGGGTGTCCCAATACTTTTGACAATATAGTGTACATAAATCTCCCCTCTTTGAAAACGCTAGACAAGGAATAGCGTGCATGTCTGTGAACCAGCAGGGGGCAGTGTTGCTCCACTTTATACATTTCTATTAGCAGTTAAATTCCAGCCTTCTGCTTACAATAAATGGCCATATCGTCACATTTTAATAACCGTATGGTCGACCTGCTGCAGTGCTGAGAACCGAGTAAACATCAACATCCTTTATCCCGAAAGAAGACGTCGATTATTTTTCGCGTTATCCTGATTGAAAACGCAGCGCTGCAAGACGTTCTGTGACATCATCAGTCACATTTCATTCATTCCGGAATGAACGGGGGTTACAAAGTATCCCAGCAGTCCGGGAAATGTCACCCGGGGTGATATTAGGGATCGGCGTTTGCATGTTGGTTGTTTGTAATGCAGATAATGAATGTAAACCTGAAATCTATTTTCCGGTATGTTTGGTGTCATTCCCCCGTAGTGTATCGTTTTCAGAATCAAATCAATTGTTGTTAATATTTTAAAATTTTTCAGATCCTGCGCCTCTCTGTACAGCTGTGGAAAGTCTTCATCTCCACCCCCTGCCCTGTCACAGCAGCTGGCAACAGAGAGGAGGACAGAACTCCTCCTACAGATCCTGTGCCTCTCTGCGTACCTGCAGAGAGGCTTGTCTCTGCCCCCGCCCACCCTGTCTCAGCAGTCAGCAACAGAGAGGAGGACAGAACTCCTCCTACAGATCCCGTGCCTTTCTGCGTGCCTGCGGAGAGGCTTGTCTCTGCCCCCCGCCCACCCTGTCTCAGCAGTCGGCAACAGAGAGGAGGACAGAACTCCTCCCACAGATCCTGTGCCTCTCTGTGCAGCTGTGGAAAGGCTTCATCTCCACCCCCTGCCCTGTCACAGCATCCGGCCACAGAGAGGAGGACAGAACTCCTTCTATAGATCCTGTGCCTCTCTGCGTATCTACTCAACAAATGGAAAGTGTGCTCTGATTGGACAAGCTATAGATAGCGATGTCACTGCCCCTCCTCTTCACCTTCTCCAATCAGAGCACGTCTTGACATTTTTCTTTTATTTTCTTTATTTTTTATTGCATTTTAGTGTAAATATGAGATCTGAGTCTTTTTGACTCCCAGATCTCATATTTAGGAGGTCCTGTCATGCTTTTTTTCTATTACAAGGGATGTTTACATTATAATAGGAATAAAAGTGACACAAAAACATTTTTTTTTTTAAAGGGAATTTTTTTTATATAAAAAATAAAAATAAAAATAAATGAGAAAAAAAAAATTGAAAGCGCCCCATCCCGCCGAGTTCGTGCGCAGAAGCGAACGCATACGTAAGCAGCGCCCGCATATGTAAACGGCGTTCAAACCACACATGTGAGGTATCGCCGCGATTGGTAGAGCGAGAGCAATAATTCTAGCCCTAGACCTCCTCTGTAACTCAAAACATGCAACCTGTAGAATTTTTCAAACGTCGCCTATGGAGGTTTTGAGGGTTTAAGTTTGTCGCCATTCCACGATCGGGCGCAATTTTGAAGCGTGACATGTTGGGTATCAATTTACTCGGCGTAACAATATCTTTCACAATATAAAAAAAACATTGGGTTAACTTTACCGTTGTCTTATTTTTTAATTCAAAAAAGTGTATTTTTTTCCCAAAAAAATTGCATTTGTAAGACCGCTGCGCAAATACGGTGTGACATAAAGTATTGCAACGACCGCCATTTTATTCTCAAGAGTGTCTGAAAAAAATAAAAAAATATAAAGTTTGGGGGTTCTAAATAATTATCTAGCAAAAAAAAAAAAAAATGATTTTAACTTGCAAGCAACAAGTTTGAAAAATAGTCCTTAAGTGGTTAAATCGTCGGCGGCGTTTAGCGGCCCTTTAAGCCACGCGGAAGGCAGACTCAGCGCCACTTTAGTCGGCAAATGAGACCTTTGCCCCGCTCCACACGGGTTAAGATTTAGAATACAGCGTTATCCGGTCTATCTGCCTAAACAAATCAAGTTATTTTTATCCTTTTCATTGGCCACCAGCAGCGGATCGATCCTAAAGCGTCTGCTCAAAGGTTATCGATGGATTTTCCGTATTCCCTGGTAACGTGTTCATTCTCAGAACCCCCCCCCCCGAGGACTGATTTAGTGTTGTGTCTTATATGTCATGTCTCCTCCACTGCCTGCAAATTATAGCTGCAAACAACCGGTGAGTTACAATGTAACGATAAGGAGAGGAAACTCATCATCACTGCTCTTCTGGTGTCTTCCGGCAAAAGGGGGGCAATTCACCGTGTTGGTGTACCCCCCCCCCCCCCTCCCCGGGCCTGGGCTCTTCAGTGAATGGTTGCAAATGAGCCCCTTCATGCTCCAAGGAGAAAGGACTTCTGGGTAACGCCATATTTACCCGGCAGGCTTGAAAATTCTTGCAACACATTTACTGTTTAAAGCTTAACTCCAGCCAAAACTCTCATTGGTGTAACTCATGTTTTTAAAGGGTAATACCTCATATTCCCATCGCACACCTTCCTGGATAAGCTCTCAAAATTTGGGTGCTGCACCAACAACCAGCTGGATACTGGTTCTGAATACTGGATACTGGTTCTGGATACTGGTTATGGATAGTGGATACTGGTTCTGAATACTGGATACTGGTTCTGGATACTGGTTATGGATAGTGGATATTGGTTCTGGATACTGGATACTGGTTCTGGATACTGGTTCTGGATAGTGGATACTGGTTCTGGATAGTGGATACTGGTTCTGGATAGTGGATACTGGATACTGGTTCTGGATAGTGGATACTGGTTTTGGATACTGGTTCTGGATACTGGTTCTGGATAGTGGATACTGGTTCTGGATACTGGATACTGGTTCTGGATAGTGGATACTGGTTCTGGATACTGGTTCTGGATAGTGGATACTGGTTCTGGATAGTGGATACTGGTTCTGGATACTGGATACTGGATACTGGATTCTGGATACTGGTTCTGGATACTGGTTCTGGATACTGGATACTGGTTCTGGATACTGGCTCAAGTCACAAAGTAGATATTTTTTGCCAGCGCACCATGGATCGACACTAAGTAGCTATCACATACATTCATGAAATAGTATAGAGATCAGAATACATGATATCAGACATGTGCGCTGCCGAAAAATTTGTTCATTTTCGTTTCATTTGTTTGTTTTTTGTTTTTTTCGTTTTTCGGGTCATTCGTCATGAAAAATTCGAAAATTCGTAATTTTGTAAATTTGAAAATTCGTTATTTCCTAAATTCGTAAATCCAAAAATCCGAAAATAAGAAAGAAAATCCGGAAATTCGAAAGAACGAAAATCTGAGAATAAATAACTATTAAATTATAGGTATTGGAATTTCCTTTCAAATTTGGCTGTTAGTGAACGTAACGCATACAAATTTATCCGAAGTTACGAATTATCCGAAACAACGAATGCCGCATCTAAACAAATGAAATGGAACGATTTAAAAAAAAATAATAATAAAAAGTTTTTATTATTATTATTGTTATTTATTTTTACTAATTCACTACGTTCCATTCATTTAGATACGACATTCGTTATTTCGGAATAATTCGTAACTTGACATTAATTTGTATTCGTTACGTTCACTAACAGCCAAATTTGGAAGGAAATTCCAATACCTTTAATTTAACAGTTAGCTATTTCAGATTTTCAAATTTTCAAATTTATGAATTTACGAATTTTCAAAATTACAAATTTACGAATTTTCGAAATTACAAATTTACGCATTTTCAAAGTTACGAAATTACGAATCTATGATTTTACAAATCTCCGAATTTTCAAATTTTCGAATCTTCGAATTTTCAAATTTCTGAATTTATGAATTTTTGAATTTTCGAATTTACGAAATTACAAATTTACGCATTTTCAAAGTTATGAAATTACGTATCTATGATTTTACAAATCTTCGAATTTTCAAATTTTCGAATCTTCAAATTTCCGAATTTATGAATTTTCGAATTTTCGAATATTCGTAAAAATTTGTTAAACGGGTTTTCGTTAATTCGGATGTTTCCAAATTAACGAATTGGTTAAAGTTCATTTAAAAAAACTATTCGGAACAAAACGAATTGCACATGTCTACATGATTATATATATATATATATATATATATATATATATATATATATATATATATATATATATATATATATAGTTTAGATCTCCCCCAGAGTCATGATGAAATCCATTCCTGAAATACCCAACCATTACTGTATGCTGGTGTCTATCAAGAACGCCCCCCCTCCCCCCTTACTGCCACCACCATGCTGCTTCGAGGGACAGCCAACCGATATTATTACAAGGCCCCCGCAGCGGTGGCGAGAAGATTAATAAGCCTATAGTGTGTGTGTGTGATTTAATGGTGTCTTTCCACAAGGGACAAGGGCCTTTTTTCACCTGATGGTAGAGCGACTGGGTTGTAAGAGAGGGTTCCGAACATGGGGGCAATGGCGGGGTGAAGCTGGGTGGGGTATTTCATAAAGGCATCACCTGGAGTTGCCGGCGTCTACAAGACAAACCAACAGGGAGAAGGTTAGGTTAGAAGAGACAGACTTCATCCAGAGAGGAACATCAATCAAATTCATTCACAATACGGCATAGCTGGTGAAGAGCAAACCTTCCATACATTGTAACAATCACTAAATCATAGTCATCCACAGTACACCAAAGCTCCAGAAGAACAAAACTTTGATACACTGTAACAATGAATCCCTAAATGACATACCTAATTATTTAAAAGTGGAGATTTATGTACAAGATGACTTTGCTGCACCTGTAATCGAGTCAGTCCAATAAGAAAAGGATAAAATACTAAAAATGGGTCATGGTGGGGTCATATGACCAGTGCCCAAGGTTTACTTGATGTATGCCACTGAAAGGGATTGATGATTCGCCTAGGTCTATATAGACTTTAAGCCCCTCCAAAGTCATTGTGGGGGGGAGGGGGGGGGCTTCTATGCAACCTGTGGGGGTGAGACTGGCAGCTTCCATCTGCGGCTTCTCAGACGGGTGCTTTGTGATAAACTTCATTACTGATTTGCTCAACTCCAGCTATAATTTATATATATATTTATTAGGTGATAGCACATCACCCTGTCACAGTGTAAGAAAGGTGAAGAGGCACTCAGGGTTCTCATTTATACAGGTTGAGGGGCTCCAGGTTACGTGTTTAGTACAGAAGAAACTGGCTGTTTAGTGTCCTCTGGGATTAATAAGTCCTGGTGTGGGTCCTGGAGCTCAGAGACTTCATTCATACAGGTTGAGGGGCTCCAGGTTGCGTCTTTGGTACAGAAGAAACTGGCTGTTTAGTTTCCCCTGGGATTAATAAGTCCTGGAGTGGGTTCTGGAGCTCAGGAGCTTCATCCATACTGGCTGAGGGGCTCCATGATGTCTGTTTGGTACAGAAGAAAATTGCTGTTCAGTGTGATCTGTGATTAGTAGATCCTGTTATGGGTCCTGGAGCTCCAAGGCTCTATCCATACTGGTTGAGGGGCTCCATGATGTGTGTTTGGTACAGAAGAAACTGACTGTTCAGTGTCATCTGGGATTAGTAAATACTGTTATGGGTTCTGGAGCTCCAAGGCTCTATCCATACTGGTTGAGGGGTTCCATGATGCGCAGGGCCAGTGTTAGAGTATTTTGTGCCCTAAGCAAGACCAGCTACTTGCACCCTGCCCCCCACTCCCCCCCCCCCCCCCCAAAAAAAAAACATTTTTTTTTTAAAGACAGCAGAAAATATTAAAACAGTCTGTAGCTTGGGTGACACAGTCCCGCTTTATTTCACCTGATATCTGTAATGTTTCTCTGGACAATGGACTTTGTGTCATGCCCAGAAGGGGCCTGGCGATGTGCTGCACTGGGATCACAGAATTCTTGGTCTCTGTATGTTCTGAGTGCGGAACCCTGACATCGGCTCTTGCATCCTGGGCCTGTTGTGGGGAGTGCTGGGCCTTCCTCTTTGAGGCGCTCCCAGTCGGGGAGGCTCTGTGTGACTGCCTGGTACCCTGCCAAGACACAATGCACAATGGACCATTGCTGCTAAGGTCACCACCGTGGCCACGTCATCTGCAGAGCCACACCTTGGCTCTCCAGACCTGGTGGATGAGGAGGAGGATAGCACCCACCAGGGCTCCCCTATACACCATGGGGTTGAGCTCTGTCGAGAGACTTCATTGGAGATACCATCAGTGGAGGCGATTGAGGCACCGCCACCTACAGCAGCACACCTAGCAGAGGGAAGTTGTTCTCTAGGACAATAGGAGGTACAGACGTCTGCCATACCCACTGATGAACCACCACAGTTGATGGTGGTGAGGTGGTGCCCCTTGTGAGAAGCTTGAGGAGTGGCCTGGGGCTTTGTGGGACACCATTAAAATTACTGCCGTGGCGGAGGAGCCGGAAGGTTCTGTGGTGCAAATCGCTTCACCTACAACATCTTCACCAATCCCCACTGCTGTTTTGCCTGAGAGGGGGTGCTATCACAAGGTCCCCAACCCCTGGGAGACCTGGCACCCTCCTTACATGGAGTCAGAGGAGGAGGAAGGAGAGGAGACCAGCAGTGCCCCTGGAGACCCACCCACCAATGCCCATCATCCTACCAGCCCTCAAGACAGGAACAGTGCAACCACCTTACTCGTTTGTCGTGACTCCAGCGGCAGATGATCAGGGACATTAGGGAAACCAGCAACTGTGGCTGCGCCCTAGGCGGCAGCACGCCCTAGCAGCTTCCTAGTTCGCCTATCGGTAGTGCCGACCTTGTTGATGATGGTACAGAAGAAACTGGTTGCTCAGTGTCATCTTGGATTAGTAGATCCTGTTATGGGTCCTAGAGCTAAGAGGCTTTATCCATACTGGTCAAGGGGCTCCATGATGCATGTTTGGTGCAGAAGAAACTAGTTACTCAGTGTCATCTGGGATTAGTAGATCCTGGTATGGGTTCTGGAGCTCAGAGGCTTCATCCATATTGGTTGAGGGGCTCCATGATACAGGTTTGGTGAGGAAGAAACTGGTTGTCCTCTGGGACAAGTAAGTCTTGGGGTGGGTCCTGGAGCCCGAAGGCTTTGTAGAGTCTTGGAAGGGATGAAGTCTCCAACCCTGGGTGCCACTTAACTGTGCTTACACCGTGACAGGATGTTGTACTGTTACAATATATAAACACACATAATATATATTACACATTTAAAGCAGTACAAAATTTCTACAATTCAATTTGCACAATCTCAGCTTCCAATTTTCTTGCGTAACAATGAAAAACTTTTTAAAACCTTAGAAATATGTCATCAGACAAATATAGAGGATGCCATTCCTGAGCTTGCATCTAAAAATGCTATTTACCTGGATGTCATACTGAAGCTCTGGCTTCAATACCTATCACTGACCATGACCGAGCGTGCAGAGAAGGACTCCTGACTATACTCTGTCTTTCCTTATCTGCAGGCTTGTCTGGTCAGTGACTCAGAAAGAACAGAATGCAGAGGTTTAGCAGGACAGCCAGGGAATTAGCATTTTTGTAAGGATGGCAGCACTGTAATTCACGCACAACAGGTTTAGTATAATAAACATTTGAAGGTTTACCATCCACACAAATAACCATAGGCCCATCTATGGTGAGCCGCCCCCAGAGACATATCCTTACCTCACACTTTGCAATCCTCACCAGATTCAGAAATCCTCCACAGCACTGGCTTATGATTACTCTCACCGCCTGACGCTCCGATCGCTGCCGCATAACCATTTATCTGCCATGGCCCTACGGCCACCAAGAGAGGTGCTCAACAACACAAGCATTGCAGTGTATGTAAAACCAAAATCTATGTTTCAGCATAATTGGCATCAGGTGTCACGGTATACAGTTTTCTCAACCAGTTGTGGGCACTGGTCGTGCTACACTTGCCCCCCAAAAAAAACTGTATTGAAAAAAAAAATGGCAGGTGTATTACTCCCTGTCTTTCTGCCCCACTGCCAGTGCTCCCTTTCCCCCCTTGCAATTGTTGTCAATTAAAAATGACAGTTGGGAGTTGCTGTGTAAATATAGCAGCTATAGAAGCTGCTGCGGTCAAAAAAGAGACCGTCTGTCACAGGGTTTATAAACATTGCTCAGACAGAGGCCTGGTTCACACTGGTGCAACATGAGATCTGACTTTGGAGAGCACAAGTCATATGCAGGTTCATATGGGGGGGCAATGGGGAAATTGCCCCCCCCCAAGAAATTAGTGGCAGGCCGGTGGGTGAGTGGGCAGGCCAGTTGGCAGGTGAGCAGACGGGCAGGCCAGTCAGTGGGTCGCTGGGCGAACAGGGGGCCAGTCGGCAGGTGAGCGGGCAGGCAGGCCAGTCAGCGGGTGGGGGAGCAGAGAGATGACATCATGTGTCATCGCCCACCCTGCATCACCGCAGTTCCGCACTCACTGTGCAGTCATGGGCAGCAGAGAGATTATATCCTATCTCTGCTGCCTGCCTTCACTCTGGGACACAGCAAGTGACAATCCGCACCTTTTAGCAGGCAAGTGGCAAAGGTGCGGATTGAATGTAATAATGCAAGGTATCACCTCCTGAAGCCTGTCTAGCACAGACACAGCCTTTATTGTTCTGTATCTTTGGAGGAGCAGAATCGACACCTCGGGGTATGACCACAGAACCCCCCCCCCCCACCACCACCACCACTTTCCACATCTCCATAACATAGGGGAGTATAAGGATAGACCTGCTCTAACTCCAGTTCTACAAATGAGGTGCACACCAAAAAGCCATCTTCCTAGGGTTCTGTATTTTTGGAGGAGCAGCATCGACACCTCGGGGTATGACCACAGAACCCCCCACCACCACCACCACTTTCCACATCTCCATAACATAGGAGGGGGGTATAAGGATAGACCTGCTCTAACTCCAGTTCTACAAATGAGGTGCACACCAAAAAGCCATCTTCCTAGGGTCACTCATAGTATAGCCACAGCATAATCAGAGAGCACAGGAAGTTATCAACTCACTGAATTTCTGTCGGGATCAACAGGTATGTTTTATCAAACAAATATAACAAAGCACCTTCAATGCTATATTTAATAGGCCAAAGTGGAACAAATAAGAGAAGGCTATGATTATGGTTTACATACATTTTAAATAGTGGAGGTCTGTACATGATCCCATTAAATAATATCATCCAACACCATGGTTTTAGTTACCATTGCTATGCAGATGACACAAATCTACTTGTCTTTCAGTTTAGACACTGGCGACCATATTAAATGAACCCAACCCTTTTCCCTGCCCACAGGCCAACCTGCACCCCCCCTAGGCCCCTGCGATCAGCCGGGCACCAAGGCCCTGGAGTCCTCACCTGCTCAGCCAAAATCCCCAATCCAAATAACTGGCTGCACACCAAAGACTTTCAACTCCAGCCAAGGTTTCTTGCAATGACAGCACACTGCTCACTCCAACCTAAAGCCACGTCCCCAACATGTTTCACCCACAACAGGGCTTAATCAGATAGATGTCCATGATTCAGTCCTTCTGTGGGTGGAACATGTTAGGGGCATGGCTTTGGGAGTGAGCAGTGTGCTGTCATTGCAATAAACCTTGGCCCAGAGTTGAACTTCTTTTAATGTGCGGCCCGTTATTTGGATGTGAACTGGTAACCCTTTGGTTAAAGATCAGCAGATGTCTTACTGACAAGAATGAATGACCTGCAACTGGCTGAAACTGAACAAGACAAGAATTGGAGGGCAGAGGCTTACACCAATGAGGCAGCAAACACGTCCAGTTGGTTTTAACCTTAGAATACAAATCTTATGTTCCCAGACCATGTACACAAACTAGGCCTGATCCTCAACACAGGCCTCTCGATTATGCAACATGTATCCAGCTGCCATCAGGACCTCCTTTCACCATTCAATGTTACAAGAATCAACCATCTGGTTCCAATGAATAGAGGGATATGTCAAAAATCAATAATGGTTTTGTATCATCCAGATTGCTGCTACTCCCTCCACTATGATCTTCCATGAACTATATCATTTGCAGCTGATACAGAATGGAGCAGTCAGGCTACCCAACCACCAACCCCATCACTGCCACGCCATCCCAGTTCTCCGTTCCCTACACCGCATCCAAACAAATAGCGGATATCCTTTAACATTGGTCTACTTACTTATAAAGCCCTAAAAACCTTGGGGCCCCACTTATCTAATAGGACTTCTGGTTACCCATACTCCCACCTGCTCCATCTGCTCGTCAAAGAAATTAAAACTGCACATGTCCAGACTCCAGAGTCACCGTAAAATCATTTAAATCTCATGCATTCCAACATGTCGCACCCACCCTATGGAACTCACTTGCTTGTCGGGGGAACCGCTCTTTCTGGATGTTTTGAAGAGAAGACCCAAGACAAATCTATTTACTCAGCCTTATAGCAACACCTGACAAATCCCAAAATTTTATTGCAAATTCAAAAATACCAAATTCAAAGATCCCATCACCAATTTTGATAGGTGCTTTGATCCCCTAGGGAAAAGTGCTATAAAATGATTAATATTATTATTATTCTCTGATCAAAAAGAGGGTCAATTGAGAAAGATAAGCAGAGGGATTTGGTTCCAAAAGAAGGACATTTCCCTAAATGAGGGGCAGTTGGGAGGAATGTCAGCGATAAAAGTCACAGATCTACTGTGGGTAATCTTGAAGTGAGGGCAACGTTTAGGAAACAAAAGCAAAATAGTCCATTGCAAAAGTATGGAGAACCCTCACCTTGGACCAATTACAAATCAAGGCTCAAGTCTCTTGGAAGATGGCCAATGATAAAATGGTGGCCATTTAAAATGACAAATTAGTGCTTTTTGAGACAGTCTGGTTGCTTTGGGTCCAGCTCTACTTCTCTTTACATTTTAACCACAGACTTTTACACCTCTGATTCTCCCAAATGGGAGCCCTTGCCAGAGACACCCAACTCCACCCAGCCGCAGTGGTGTAGCGTGAGTTGTCAGCGCCTAGGGCAAGGCAAGTAATTTGCACCCCCTAACCTGTGGACTTTTAGATGCCTCCACCCTGATCACACCCCCCAGACACCCCCCCTCCACTCTGATCCCCTGATCACACTCCCCAGATACCCCCACCCTGATCACACCCCCAAGATAACCCCCCAGATTCCACCACTCCGATCACACCCCCAGAATTCCTCAATTCTGATTGCACCCCCAAATCCCGCACCAGATTCCTCCACTCTGACCACCCCCAGATCCCCCCACCCTGATCACAGCTCCAGATACCCCATCAGATCCCTCCACTCTGATTAAACTCCCCAGATACACCCCCCACACTCTGATCACATCCTCCAGATACCCCATCAGATCCCTCCACTCTGATCACACCTCCAGATACCTCCACTCTGATCACACACCCCAGATACCCCCCCCCCACACACACACACACACCACTCTGATCACATCCTCCAGATAACCCCCCCAGATTCCACCACTCCGATCAGATTCCCTCCACTCTGATCGCACCCCACAATCCCCCACCAGAATCCCTCCACTCTGATCACCCCCCTGATCCCCCCCCATCTCTCCACTCTGATCACGCTCCCAGATCCCCCCCAGGTCCCTCCACTCCTATATCACCCCAGATCCCTCCACTCTGATCACACCCCAGATCCCCCCCATCTCTCCACTCTGATCACGCCCCCAGATCCCCCCAAGTCCCTCCACTCTTATATCACCCCAGATCCCCCCCCATCTCTCCACTCTGATCACGCCCCCAGATCCCCCCAAGTCCCTCCACTCTTATATCACCCCAGATCCCTCCACTCTGATCACACCCCAGATCCCCCCCATCTCTCCACTCTGATCACGCCCCCAGATCCCCCAAGTCCCTCCACTCTTATATCACCCCAGATCCCTCCACTCTGATCACACCCCAGATCCCCCCATCTCTCCACTCTGATCACGCCCCCAGATCCCCCCAAGTCCCTCCACTCTTATATCACCCCAGATCCCCCCATCTCTCCACTCTGATCACGCCCCCAGATCCCCCCAAGTCCCTCCACTCTTATATCACCCCAGATCCCTCCACTCTGATCACACCCCAGATCCCCCCCATCTCTCCACTTTGATCACACCCCCAGATCCTTCCACTCTGATCACACCCCAGACCCCCCCATCCCTCCACTCTGATCACACCCCCAGATCCCCCCAAGTCCCTCCACTCTAATCACACCTCCAGATAACCCACCAGATCCCCCCACTCTGATCACACCCCCCCAGATACCCCTCTCCCCCATCAAACACACAATCCCCCACATCTCACCAGTCCTGCAGCACCAGGAACAGGAGGGTTACCTGTGTCCTGTGCAAGCAGGAGAATATCTCCAGCAGGCTTTCCAGTGGCAGCTGCAGCAATCAGCAGAAAGCCTCCTCCACCCTGGCCTCCTCTTTTACCAGCAACCCCCCCCCCCCCCCCATCCCACACAGTGTGGTGCTCACTGCCTGCACACATTTGGGATTGGGATCTGCCTACCACTCCGCCGTCCTCTGCATGCTTGGATCTGTACCTTCTGCTTTCTTGGTAACAGCAGCTAAACTAAAACCTCCACGCTGCACCCTCTCTCCTACCAGGTGGAGGAGAGTTTTAGCTGGCTGCCTGGACTGCCTTATGGTCTGCGCCCCACTGAATTTGCTGTCCTCTCAAAAATAACTCAACACACAGCCATACATGTCTAAACTGCTGGCAACAAAGGTGAGTACATCCCTAAGTGAAAATGTCCAAATTGGGCCCCATTAGCCATTTTCTCTCCCCGGTGTCATGTAACTCGTTAGTGTTACAAGGTCTCAGGTGTGAATGGGGAGCAGGTGTGTTAAATTTGGTGTTATCACTCTCACTCTCTCATACTGGTCACTGGAAGTTCAACATGGCACCTCATGGCAAAGAACTCTCTGAGGATCTGAAAAAAAGAATTGTTGCTCTACATAAAGATGGCCTAGGTTATAAGAAGATTGCCAAGACCCTGAAACTGAGCTGCAGCATGGTGGCAAAGACCATAAAGCGGTTTAACAGGACAGGTTCCACTCAGAACAGGCCTCACCATGGTCAACCAAAGAAGTTGAGTGCACGTGCTCAGTGTCATATCCAGAGGTTGTCTTTGGGAAATAGACGTATGAGCGCTGCCAGCATTGCTGCAGAGGTTGAAGGGGTGGGGGGTCAGTCTGTCAGTGCTCAGACCATACGCCGCACACTGCATCAAATTGGTCTGCATGGCTGTCGTCCCAGAAGGAAGCCTCTTCTAAAGATGATGCACAAGAAAGCCCGCAAACAGTTTGCTGAAGACAAGCAGACTAAGGACATGGATTACTGGAACCATGTCCTGTGGTCTGATGAGACCAAGATAAACTTATTTGGTTCTGATGGTGACAAGCGTGTGTGGCGGCAACCAGGTGAGGAGTACAAAGACAAGCGTGTCTTGCCTACAGTCAAGCATGGTGGTGGGAGTGTCATGGTCTGGGGCTGCATGAGTGCTGCCAGCACTGGGGAGCTACAGATCATTGAGGGGACCATGAATGCCAACATGTAATGTGACCTACTGAATCAGAGCATGATCTCCTCCCATCGGAGACTGGCCGCAGGGCAGTATTCCAACATGATAACCACCCCAAACACACCTCCAAGATGACTACTGTCTTTCTAAAGAATCTAAAGGTGATGGACTGACCAAACATGTCTCCAGACCCAGGGCCGGTACAAGGCAGGGGCGGAGAGGGCACGTGCCCTGGGCGGTACCATTTGGTATAGGGGGGGGGGGGCGCAGCTGTGCGCTCCTGCATGATCCTCCCTTTCCTTCCCTCAGCACACAACTACACTGTTTACTCCCCTACGGAGGAGTCCCGTAGTCTCTGCCAGCGCCGTGACGTCACTCACGGCCGGAGGCGAGGTGGGGAGGACGCAGAGAGGAGCGCGGGAGCTGTGAGCTGAGAGCTGAGAGCTGACCTGAGCTGAGCTGTGTCATGTCGGCGCGCTGTCTGTTATCTCAAGCGGAGCCGAGCTGAGGAGCTGCTGGCTGGCTGGCTCAGGCTGGATTCGATCTGGAAGGTAGAAGAGCGCAGTGCCAGTGTTCTGACTCAGATATTCAGCAGTGGTGGTCACTGGTCATTAACCTCGCCTCAGCCTCCTCCCCTCCCCCCAATCCAGACATTTATTAATCTGTTTTTTTAGTGTTTACTTACACAAGTTCAGACTCATAACTTCTGAGTCTGAACTTGTGTAAGTAAAACACTAAAAAACAGATTAATAAATGGCTTGATTGGGGGAGGGGAGGAGGCTGAGGCGAGGTTAATGACCAGTGACCACCACTGCTGAATACCCCACAATACTCTGCAATACCCCACAATACTGTGCAATGCTCTGCAATACCCCGAAATACTCTGCAATACCCCACAATACTGTGCAATGCTCTGCAATACCCCGAAATACTCTGCAATACCCCACAATACTGTGCAATACTCTGCAATACCCCACAACACTGTGCAATGCTCTGCAATACCCCGAAATACTCTGCAATACCCCGCAACACTGTGCAATACTCTGCAATACCCCGAAATACTCTGCAATACCCCGCAACACTGTGCAATACTCTGCAATACCCCGAAATACTCTGCAATACCCCGCAACACTGTGCAATACTCTGCAATACCCCGCAATACTCTGCAATACCCCACAATACTGTGCAATACTCTGCAATACCCCACAATACTGTGCAATGCTCTGCAATACCCCACAATACTCTGCAATACCCCGCAATACTGTGCAATACTCTGCAATAGCCCCCAATACTCTGCAATACCCCACAATACTGTGCAATGCTCTGCAATACCCCACAATACTCTGCAATACCCCACAATACTGTGCAATACTCTGCAATACCCCACAACACTGTGCAATGCTCTGCAATACCCCGAAATACTCTGCAATACCCCGCAACACTGTGCAATACTCTGCAATACCCCGAAATACTCTGCAATACCCCGCAACACTGTGCAATACTCTGCAATACCCCGCAATACTCTGCAATACCCCACAATACTGTGCAATGCTCTGCAATACCCCACAATACTCTGCAATACCCCGCAATACTGTGCAATACTCTGCAATAGCCCCCAATACTCTGCAATACCCCACAATACTGTGCAATACTCTGCAATACCCCACAATACTGTTCAATACTCTGCAATATCCCGCAACACTGTACAATACTCTGCAATACCCCACAATACTGTGCAATACTCTGCAATACCCCACAATACTCTGCAATACCCCACAATACTGTGCAATACTCTGCAATACCCCACAATACTGTGCAATAGCCTGCAATACCCCGCAATACCCTGCAATACCCCGCAATACCCTGCAATACCCCACAATACTTTGCAATAATCTGCAATAGCCCCCAATACTCTGCAATACCCCAATATTTGGTATAAAAATAAAAATACATATTAAAATGTGTGAGTGAACTCTGTTTCTATCGCATTAAACATAATTGAACTTGTATTGGTTTTAAGTATATTCTTGTTTTGAAACGACATTGATTCTTTATTAAAACCGGGGGGGGGGGGGGGGGCGCAGTTTGCCATCTTCGCCCTGGGCACCAAATGGCCTTGTCCCAGCACTGTCCAGACCTAAAACCCTATTGAGCATCTGTGGGACATCCTCAAACGGAAGGTGGAGGAGCGCAAGGTCTCTAACATCCACCAGCTCCGTGATGTCGTCATGGAGGAGTGGAAGAGGACTTCAGTGGCAACCTGTGAAGCTCTGGTGACCTCCATGCTCAAGAGGGTTAAGGCAGTGCTGGAAAATAATGGTGGCCACACAAAATATTGACACTTTGGGCCCAATTTGGACATTTTCACTTAGGGGTGTACTCACTTTTGATGCCAGCGGTTTAGACATTAATGGCTGTGTGTTGAGTTATTTTGAGGGGACAGCAAATTTACACTGTTATACAAGCTGTACACTCACTACTTTACATTGTAGCAAAGTGTCATTTCTTCAGTGTTGTCACATGAAAAGATAGAAGAAAATATTTACAGAAATGTGAGGGGTGTACTCACTTTTGTGAGATAATGTAGTCCCGCTTTTATACATCAAAGCTTTCCGCTGTCAATGGTTGTGAAGAACGCCAGTGGTTACAGGCACTGCTGAGTCCTTAACAACCGGTGAGGTCACCGGCCTCATTTACAAAACTGTCCAGGATTCCCTGACTGTGTAAATAAAGGAGCCTGGGATACTAAAAAAAAATGGTGCAAGGTTCCCTATCATGATTCATAGCAGGCCCTTCAGGTCTGGTATAAATGTTAAGGGGCTCCCACGCAAAAGAAAAAAAGGGGGTGAGGTTCCCCCCAAAAGTTTATTACATAGCAACATATTGGTACCATTACATCCAACTGCCCTAGGGCATGTCTGATTGCAAAATCTCCAATAAAAACTACTGTACAAAAAGAAACAAAAATGTTGCACCTGCTTTAAGTTTACAGATAATAGCAAAGGCTAATCAAGAGATAAATCAAAGACCTCCAAGCATTAGGAACATTAGAGCATTAGGAACATTAGAGCAGGTCTACCAAAGGCCAACTGAAGGTCTGCTGGTGTTTTGGGGGTTTAGCAGTTTCCTAGACCAGGGAGGTCCTCAGTTGCTTGTCTCATCACAGTGACTAAGTTCC